>JARFOC010000553.1:7650-21322 GCA_031763485.1 Osmoderma eremita
ATAGTTCTTGCCGAGTAACGCTACGCGCCACCAGTCTTAAAAGGTTCGTAACTTTGCTCGTGTCGCGCGAAATTATATAGGTACACATCTATATAGTATATATATATATATATATCTCTTATCTATGGTACAACCCGCCCTCAATGAGTGAAGACCTAGATCAGAGTTGCCAACCTCCGAACATAGTTTATCCCTCACTCCACTTAGAATTTCCCCCAGATTTCATCAAAATTCCCCCAGATTAAAGAAAAGAAACAAAAAACTGAATTTTTATTCCGGAATATCTATTATTAAACGAGTCCAATTATAATCACAAGTAACTCATAGCTCTTCATCAAGTAATTGAATTGATTCATATACTGAATTGATTGTGCTTTCTACTGCCGTATTAGCAGTATTTGTTTTGTGATCGTGCATATGTGTGTTAAAGTTTAACACACATCAGCGTTTTAACGTCAAATTTCCAATTTTTAAAAAATTCCGCGTCATCATGATCGACTGTAAAATATGTAGTGAAAGAGAATTTCATAAATTGCATTTTGCAATATTGTAAATTGAGAAGGCCCCTGGAACGGTCGCATTTGAAATAGGCAACGAGAGTAGAGATAAAGCTAAGAGCTAATTTTCAAATCTTTTATTGCCAGCACTATCTACATCATTGTAAATTTCACCCTAAAACTCTACCACATCAAATGATTATTGCCATACTTGGTAAGATTTTCCCATTCTTGCTGGCATGAATCTATAAAAAATCTTTAGCGTTTACTATACAACAACTTGGATAAAAATCTTATATTGCGAACTTAAATCGTATCAGTTGGTTGCACTACTTGTGTTACTAACCTTGATATAAAGATCTGAAGTACACCAAGTTAACAAAAAAAAAAAAAACGCAGTACGAAGAAAACATTTATTATATAATTATAGCAACATAGGTGTTATTGTTGCATATATCTTGCATTTATATTTATGCAGAATTAGAATTAGGGCCACGGCGTCTACCAAATGTAGTCACAACATTAACAAATCGCCTGTTATACTGAATACGTCTCTTGGCACGGCCGGTTTTCTTCTTCTTTTTCTCTTGTTTGTCTACTTTTGGCGTTTGTCCTTTTACTTTACCTGAAATAAAGACACAGGTGTTAAATTTCGTTATATTGATATCATCAGGTCTTTAAGCCTGGCAATACCAAGTAAAACGTAATTAAAAAATCATTCTCAATATGACTGAAAATGCGCTAACAAACTGCAGGATAAAGGAAATTTAACTAGTTAAATTTCGTTGTAGTCAACACAACGAAAAAAATTTGTTTTTAACGAATCCAAAAAAAATATGCATATGAAAGCCCCAATATTGTAGCTTTTGCCAAAGCCCGAAGAATAAGATGGCTCGGGCACGTAGAAAGACAAGCAGAGAAGGGTTACCAAAGTTAGCCCTCACCAGAAAACCAATAGGGAAAAGGAGAAAGGGGACACCAAGAGAGAGATGGATGAAGTGGAAGATCTAAAAAAAAATTAAAATAGGAAATTGGAAGATGGTACGGAATAGAGGAAAATGGAGAAATGTAGTCTGTAGAGCACTTCAAGAAAATCCCTAATATTAATATTTTATTAGCTCTAGGCCTTCATGGCCTGTAAAGTAAATTATTATTATCACGAATTACATTAAAGGTAATTTTAAATCACTTAAGTGTGTGATATTTTGTCTTCACTTTCTTACTTTCATTAGCCGAACTGTGCATACATACATAGAAATATATGGTTCTGTCTAATTTAGTATAAATGTACAAGTTTTCCTAAAGCAATTCTCTAAGGACATGAAAATTACCTCAAACAACTCATTTCTATAGCAAATTTATGTAAAGACTATCTTCAATAAATTGAAAAAAGCTAATACAACTTTGCATAATCTAGAACAATGGAAGTGAAATCAGACTAAAGCATAAATATAGACAGGAGACTAAAGCAAATTCTACGCTGGCAATATAAAATTCATCTGTCAGTGGCTGATGCATCAAATGAAATTTATTTTGGTACTTGACTTAATTCACAACCAAAAAATTTTGCAAACAAGGCTTTTACAATACTCTGTTCTGCTTCTTACGTTCGTACTTCAACAGGCATATTGATTACTATATTATTAAATATTTACCTGCACGGGCCAATGAACCATGTACTTTACCACCAAGAAGACCAACAGTAATTTCTAAATCTGTACTTTCAAATTCGGACACCAGGCAATCATCTGATACAGGACAACCGCCAGCGTACAAACTGATTTCACCGCCTTGCAATTGCTCAAATGAAGCAATTTGTTCCTAAAATAAAAATTTATCTACATCTATACATTTAGTTTTATATCGCAGCTTACCTTAATCTGTCCTATGCACTCCGTGCCTTGGCACTCCAAGACATGCGTCGTTTGACCACGAATATGTAATTGCATTTTGATTGCCTAAAAGAAAGTACAATTAAAAACCATTGCAAAATACACGTGTCCAACGAATTTTTTCTCATCAATTACATATATCAGTTCACGTTGATGATAAAATATGCATTAATCTGTGTAAAAAACTATAAATCTTACGAAATCGTAATAAAACATAAATAAATTTTGATACGTACTTCTACACCACAAGCGGCAATAAACGAAAAGAATTTTTATCACCGGATATTCCACATTCAAAATGGCCAATTGTGACAGATGACAGAACTACCAATTCGCAGAGCGCGAAATCTAAAATTTTCACTACCCGACTAAAATCATCTAATTTTTGCCCTCAAGTACTTTCTATGTCTGATATAAAATAAAAAGCCTCGTAATAACTTATGTAAAAAATAAAAACAAACGCCAACAACTAAGGTTGAAATACTGTAAGATCAACTGAATTTGTAATTGTAAAAGCTTTATTTACTACAAAAATTATAACAGTGCTTAATTATAGTAACGTAAGGGTTATAGCCCAAGCAGCAAAATTCAAATTTGCTGCAATTATTTTTAGTAACTTCAATATTAAAGCATAAAATTGCCTACAATTTTGTATTACATCAATGGGTATTTTAATATCTTTAAGTTGAAGTTACTAAAAATAATTGCGGCAAATTTGAATTGTGTTGCTTGGGAGGTTATATCTCTTTTTTTTATATTGTATTTAAGGTAATGTCTGTCACTGTATTTACAAATCACACTCTTAGGCTTGACCTCAAATGTAGACTTTATCTAACTTATTCAAATGGCTCCTTATATAATCAAACTGCCTTCGAGTAAATGCGATTCTGGAACTTTTTCGAACGAAGAGAAACATACGCAAATAGGAACAGTTTAATTGCGTAACAGTACTTTGAAGTAAAATAGAAAGTTGTGCTTAATATGGATCTTTGATTTATGTTTTAAGTTTAAGTATGGCGAAGACCTTTTCTCTCAAATGTCTTATTATTATCTCAGTATCGCTGCTTCAAATCAGTATCACAGATTAATAGATAGTTCATTCTCTGTCGGCAACTTTCATATCCGTGGCCCCAAATTTATTTTCTGCGTTATCTCTACGCAACGACAAATTGACCCCCACGTACATATCGACAGGTTGGCATCACTAATTATGCCAGAGATGGGTTAAATAATATTGGAAATAAAATTCAGTTGAATGTCTTTTTCAATTATGTCGAGTGTATTGTCTGAGTTTAGTGTTTCCAATACATTATATATAAAACTCCAGGAATAGCAAAAGGAAATAACCTATAAACAACATTCACGCTTCCCAAGAAAAATATGGTTAAGTTTATATTGTTACATTTTATTAAACCCGCCACTATGTACTACACTACCAAATGCACGAGGAGTGACGTTACGTATGATCATTGAAATACAGACTATATTTATAGAATTAAAATGTAATTTAACGTAAATATACATGCATTGATCTTACACTGTCGCATAGTTGACAACGTAAGTTATCGTCTAAGTGAAATATGCAAACAGTACATATAAAAAATGCAAAAATGAATTGAGCTACAAGAAAAATAATCTTCGACGTATATTTTAACTTCTTCAGTCTTAAAAATACTTTAAACAGCCATATACATCATAAAGCTAGCAACGTGATTAGGGAGCATTAACAATTTACACAATAATAATAATAGATACTTCTACACGTAAAAAAAATCTTCCTAAAAGAAAAATTAACATAATAACTAAGTGTAATTAACTATCAGAAACGCTGTTGAAAATTTTGTTGTTGCTGTGATCCATTATTATACATCATTTGTTGTTGGTGAAAGTCTTGTTGCTGTTGAGATATGGGGACAACCTAAAAAGCGAGCATTATTGGAGGAGCTGTGTTTAGCTGGTCAATTACTTGTGGATTGACCTGGCCGGGATGCGGCCCGAGCCGCACTCTCTTTGCAGGGTTTCCGTGACTGTCTCCTCCTACCGATTGTTGAGCCTGTTGTTGTTGCGTTTGTTGAGCTTGCTGTTGCTGCTGTTGCGCCTGTCGCTTACTTTCAGCTTTATCCTCTTGATCATCGTCGGTTAAAAATTCCCGTTTCGGATAAGGAATCGTACAGCCTGGAATTTATTTTTGAAAGTGTTTGGAAATGAAAAAAGGGCGTGGCGTTCTTTCTTTTTCTAATATAAAATACCGGCTGATCCATTTAAAATAATTGAAAAAGATAATGTATTCGAGTTTTGATTCGCCCTATATTCAGTTTCAGCAATTAATAGAAAAAAATGTCACTTTGCTTATGAAAATGGGTCAATATCTATGCATGTAAAAACAAATTTAGGCGGGGTAGTGTACAAGATCTTGAACTTGCAGTGATTTTCATATAAAATTGACCATAACTTCCGAAACACGGTGTATAATTCAGTGAAACTCCATGAAGGTGCACCTTTAAACAAAATAGTCACAAATTTGGTTATTATATTGTCTTTTATAAAAACTCTTGTTATTTTGTCTTTTTTGATAAGTTATTGGGGGCCGTCCCAGTGGTTTAATTTCAATTGTTTCTTCGAAACTCCGTCTTGAAAAGGGGATTTTAAAAAATTCTTCAACGGAACCTGTACAATATTTAAATGTAACACATATAATGTAATGCCGTTGAGAATATTGAACAGTTGTGATGAACGTATGGCTGCTTCAACAGATTGTCGATTAAAACTATGTAAACATAAATTTTTCTTTGAAATTTTCTACTTAGTTAACACAGTTAGAATCAACCTATTTTAACTATAGCTTCCTATCATGAAACAAACCTGCAAAAACATCCTGAGTAGGTTTCGGATCCTCTTGGAAGTAAGGATCTTGCATTGCTTGCTCCGAAGTTATTCGTTTGTTTGGATCCATAAGTAACAGCTTTTGTAAGAGATGAAATGCTTTGCTGTCCGGCTTTATTTTATGCCTGTCCATATACTTCACTAATGAGCAATTTACATAGCTAAAATTACCAATATAATAACAAAATTGAAAGCATTTACAGTGAATAAAAAAATTACTTAGACTTTTTAAAATCTTTGGACAATGTAGGGTGTTCAGGCATCCTCTTTATGTCTTCCCAGTCTTTTTCATGGGGGAACCCCATTACATTAAATATTCTATCTAGTTGGTCGTGATGATACGGATTGCTGGTTTTTATGTCTTCCTGTCTACAGTGAAATATGGGTTCTGACGTTAATAATTCAGCAAAAATACATCCTATAGCCCAAATGTCTACAAAAATTAACTTCTTTCAAATTGTTTATAATAAAATGATAGTCCGTGCAGTATTTTGCGAGACAAATTTTCTATGAACCGTGTCAATGTTCTATCGATCAGTTCAGGTAACGAGAGTAAAATCAAGTAGTTAAAAACAGAATAAAAAATATACACAAAGTTCACAATCAAAATTATAGCTAGACAACTTGTGGAATGACAATAACAAAAACTCGGATGTTCTACTCTTTTGTCGAAACCTGTGTTACCTATGGAAGTGATGTGTGGACGTTGAATGCAAGTTGACACAACATCAAGCAATAACACAGAACGGAAACAACTATTGTAGTATGGCCACGTGAGGAAAATGGACCAGGGCAGATTACCACAAAGGGTTTGGTAATGGGAGCCTGCTAATAGAAGAAAAAAAGGAAGACCAAGTAAAAGTTGGGCAAAAGGAATTAATGAAGCTATGCAGAAGAGAGGATTGGAGGACGATGGATTCAGCGACAGAACCTCTTGGAGATTGGGATGTGGTAGATGGCAAAATTAGCTGTATTTAAGTTGTTTATAGATAGATAATACTAAACTTTACTGGTATAAAATATTAAACCAAAATTATATGATCACATTCCATAAATTTTAAAAATAATTTATCATGATGATTAATTTAATTATAATAAATTACAAAATACATTTATATTTACCAATAGCCTTTGTGTAATGTCTAGCTCCAAGCAATAGTTCCGGTGCTCTATACCAAAATGTCACAACAACAGGATCCAAATCAGCTAAGGGCTTTAGAGGAGCATTAAATAATCTAGCGAATCCCATATCTGCAATTTTAACTCGCCCTCTTTCCGGCCCTTCACCCATAACCAATATATTTGCTGGTTTCAAATCTCTATGTAGCACCCAGTTTGAGTGCAAATAATGTATGCCGTCTAATATTTGATAAAGTAACGACTTAACCATTCCTGTCGGTACTATTACTGGTTTCTTATTGGCTTTTGCGGCTCGGTGATATTTTATTATGTGCCATAAATCATGTTCGGCAAAATCAAATAGCAACAAGACTTTTCTATCATTGTGAGATAAAAATACCCGTATTAAGTTAATTACATTTGGATGTTTTAATTCGCGTAAAAGCTAGAAATTTTTGCTATAAGTAAACATAAAAACAAACCAACTTAGCTGCTTACAGCTATTTCTCGGCAAGCTGACATTGATAATCCAGTTCCCTCGATTTGTTTCAATGCATAATCTTTTGGCTCGGGCCCTTCTTTTCGTCGTCCTTTATAAACGTGCCCGTATGTGCCCCTACCTACTTTACATCCTTCATAGTCAAAGAGATCTTCTACCTTAACCCTTTCATTTTGCGTTTTCATTTTAAATTCGTAATCCATTTTAAATAATATGTGTAAATAAATCACTATAAAATAACAAAATTCTTGCACATTTAAAGGATACGCAATATAACAATAAATTTAACTGTTTATGCACTTTTGAAGTTTGAATAACCTAAAATTCTATAACCATAGCCAATAGTAATAAAAATACAAGTATCCAATGTGTAATATGACCTAAGAATGAAATAATCTAGCGTTGCATTGTCTGGTAATCTATGAATATGATTCTGGTGTCAGATTAGAGCTTTCACAATAAATTAGGCCACTTTAGCATCTTTGAAGTTAAGCACCCCACTACGATATTATCAAAACTATTTCAATTTCCCATTAAAAATTTAAATTTACCGCTTTTAATGCATAATAACTAAATCCAAAGGTGATCAATCTCAACTGACGTGGTTGGTAATAAAAAGCTCCCTAGACTGGTTATAAACTAAAATAGTTCATCAAAGAAAGAAGATTTCTGCCAATAGCCGGCGCGTACGTTTAAAAAATGAAGTATATAAAAAATTATTTAAAAAAATATTTAAATATAAAGCTATACAATCAGACGTGTTGTGTGATCTCAGAGGTATATTTATATATTTTTTTAAATATATTTTTTATATACTTCATTTTTAAAAATAGTTCATATTTA
Source organism: Osmoderma eremita (assembly GCA_031763485.1). Taxonomy (NCBI): domain Eukaryota; kingdom Metazoa; phylum Arthropoda; class Insecta; order Coleoptera; family Scarabaeidae; genus Osmoderma; species Osmoderma eremita. The sequence continues at coordinate 15,384 of JARFOC010000553.1, forward strand.
AATAAAAAACGCAGCAAAAATAATAAAAACGGCGGTAAACACGAATAACAAACGAGGCGACAAGAGGTGAACAAGGTACAACTTATCTCTGGGTGCAACCAATCCAGGAAAGTAAATATGAACCAATCTAGGGACCTTCTTGCTACCAACCCAGGCAGTTGAGATTAACCCAGGCCTACGAAAGCGTATAGCAGTTTTGGCAACAAAGATGGCCGCACGCCTAAGTACCATACAGCATTGCTACCAACCATTAATAAATGAGAAATAGAATTCCACAATGGAATTAATGTTGGCATTAAAACTACGAAAATCGTAATGTTTAATGTTGAAAATGCGACCAACCTCCAATATTTCTAAATGTGATATCTTGGTAAGAATTTCAAGCAATTTTCCCATTGTTTTCAATACATTTATTATAATTTCTCTTGCACCACCCACTACCGTGTAGTGTCGCCTTTCCTCCATAGGCGCGGCTAGTGTCGCTAGCGTGTTACAACCGACAAATAGTGTTAGACGTCATTTTTTGTGCTGTTGTAAATTGTAAACGTAAGTAATAAAATTTGACTTTTAAATTTCGTTCCTTAGATTTAATTTGCCAATTTAATAGACATGCCTGATTCACCACTAATGTGCATTTCATGATTCTCCAAAGAAAATCGAAACATATCTAACTTTTAAATGTGGCGCCATATGTCATTACCACGATTCCCTCGTATTTTCGTGTACCATACCGGAGGGCGCTGTAGTGCAATAACGTGAAGTTGCGTGTTACCAGCGAAATGTACAGAGCTCGCGTCTCTTTAATTGCTGTTCTGTGGATTAACCATTTGCCATATATTAGAAATAAACCTTTGTATGCTCGGTTAGAACGAAGCTAATGTAACGTTACGTTGTACTATAACAATATTTCTAAAAAAATGATTAGAATAAGAGCTTAATCATTATTTCGTATTGTATAACAGAACAGCATTTTGTAAAAACTTATTTAATATTCAAATTTCTTTATTTTTATGTTTTATCAATTACCTATACTCTTAGATCATATATATTCCTGCACTCCTCATATACAGCTTTTCTAATAAATTAAGTCTTCTAGTTTTTCCCTTTGCTCTCCTAAAATTCCAGTCTCTACAATCAATCATTTTCTTGCGTTGTCCCTGCCTTGGTTTTGACTCTCTGAAGCTGTCTGTTCCAAGTAACCCTTGGGTCAAGAATGACCCCAAGGTATTTTACTTCCCCAAACATCCTTATTGTTTCACCCAGGAGTCTTAACGGTCCTAAGCCGTCCAATTTCCTCCTTCTTGTGAATGCTACTGTGGTCGTCTTAAAACGGGTTATTTTAAGTCCCTCTTCTTCAGTCCATTTTTGTACAACCTGTAGTGCGTTCTGCATCCTGTTTGACTTACCTATATTATTTCACCTATTGCCTACGCATTCACTATACCTACTGTTCACTTGAGAAGGGTCTTTCTTACCTGTATATTTATTGCTTACTTCTTTTTTAAGGTTTAATCAGTTTCATGCATATTAGTAACCCTTGATAGAATGGTATCCCCAAATCACCATTCGAACATATAAAGGTCATGCGCAAAGACAAAATTATAACAACCACAACACGTATTTATTTAACACAATTTATTAGTATGTGATAAAAATAAAACCTTTAAAATTTATAATCATAGAAATAATATAAAAGAAAAAAACACATTATTAGTCTCAGCCTAGAGCATTCTTGTTCAGTGTATGATCTGTACTTTACCACTTTCTGTCACATATGTCAGGTGCTCTATACCTGGTGGTTTAGCCAATTATTCGTTTTCCAGCAGAAACAAGAATGAATAGGATTGGTGAGACTTCTCGCACATCTCACATTATTTCTACTACGCGAAACAGTGAGATCTAATGATCGTTCAAAAGTAATTTTTTACATGTGGGTTACTATAAGTACAGTAAATAAAAAAGAGGTTATATTATAAAAATCTAAATGTGGCCACGGCGTATCGTTCAGTGGGGGGAAATTAGTACAAAGTATTAAATGCCATGATGCCCTATTAAAATTATCACGTTTACAACTATATAGTTTAAAGCAATTGTCAAGATTGGATCGAGTTACAATTGAAAATTTTATCACATATGCATTATTTCTTTCTCTGTTTCGAACTCTGTGAAGGTGTGTGAAATTATGAATATACCATACGATAAAATTAGTTCGTGAAAAACAGCAGTAACGAAATACTTAGTAGAACAGCAATTTTCTAACTCATTTGCTAAAATAAATTGAACTGAACATTCATACAGTTACTCACATTAAGTATCTACACCTCACGTATTATTGCATGTCAGAATGTATTTACTTGGACGACTGAAAATTTTAACACCGAGAGAAGAAAACGCGTTAGTTAGTGAAGTTAAAAATGACTCACATCTTAGTGCTCCAAAGTTGAGACAAATCACTAACAAATTATGGTAAACAGTTTAGTGCAGAAATATGTAAGTGAACGTTAAAAAATCACGGCTTCCATGGCCGAATAGCTACAAATAAACCATAGATAAATAAGGAGATCCGACAGAGACAGTTAACTTTTGCCAAGGACGAAACTTTTTGGGAACATACAGTATTCTCGGATAAGAGCAAATTCAATATTTTTCGGTCCTATGGTAGAGGTAATGTGTGGCGACAACGAATACAGAGCTCCATTTAAGAAACCCAAGAGCGACAGTGAAGCATGGAGGCGGCGTGGGTAATTTAGTTCTTATAGACGGAATAACGGATAAATTTAAGTATCTGGATATTTTAAAAGAAAATCTGCTTGACAGCGCAACCAAATTAGGTCTTCAAGACAACTGTTTATGTAGTTTAGTTGTATATATGTTTATAGCTCACAAGGAGCCTGAGATGTTTTTGTTCTATATCTATGGAACAACAAGTATATTTGTCATACGTCATAGTTATCATTTTCATATCATTGTGTGTGCAATAAATAGTTCTATTGAATCAACAAACTTGTAATTCGTATGAAAACAGAGCAGGGAATCACCACGAACATTGATCCGGCTCGAAGGACCAATGTTTGGGGTGATTCCCTGCTCTGTTTTCATACGAATTACAAGTTTGATGATAGACGATAATTAAACGATAAAAGTGTAATATATGTGTAATGCTATGAAGGCGCACTCTATGAAGTTAAGACACACTTACAGCTGTTGATGGCTTGTTTCAAAATCCGGCTCGAAGGACTAATGTTTGAGGTGGTTCCCTGCTCTGTTTTCATACGAATTACAAGTTTGTTGACAAATATACTTGTTGTTCCATAGATATAAAACAAAAACATCTCAGGCTCCTTGTGAGCTATAAACATATATACAACTAAACTACATAAACAACAACTTTTATTTCCAGCAAGACAATGATCCGAAACATTCGGCATATATTGTTAAGCAGTGGATCGCTTTTAACACCTCCCGTTATTTAGCAACATCAAAGTCCAGACACTAAACACATAGAACACCTGTGGGCTGAAATGAAACGGCAGCTGCAAAAGTTCGATATACATAGTAAAGAAAATCTCGAGAGTAAAATAAAGAAGATATGGGATAATCTTGACTCTAGTGTTACTAAACCATTGGTGCAAAACATGTTACGACGTCTTAAAGCAATTTTGATGTTTAACGGAGTACCAACCAATATTACACGCCCAATATTTAAATGGTTAAAGTACAGGAAGTATGAATACTTTTGAGTTAGAATTTTTGTTTGTTTAACAATGTTATATTTTTTGGTAAATAAAGCTCTTGGTTTTTTTTTCTTGGTTTTTACTGCAAACGTTGTTTTCGTTATATAAAAAAGGAATAAATATAAAGAGAATAAAGAGAAAAGTGTAAAAGGGGTAAATACTATCTGACACACGTGAGATATCAACACTTACAGAAAAAAATCAGGAATGTTTGTAGTTACGCCATGAACTGATAGGTAAAGTGAAGACAAGCGTAATAACCAAAAACCGGAAGCAAACGTATACGCAAGCGAGATAAAAGTATATAACATATGTCTTCGCTAGTTAAGACACGTCATAAACAAATGTGACGTAACCACGAACGTTCCTGATCTTGTCTTTATGTGAGTAACTGTATGTAAATTTCATTTTATTCGTAGCAGTTTGTTTTACATCCAGTGAAATTATTTATGTCGCTAACTTAGAAAATTGCCGGAAATTCCTATAAAATAATTACCCAGTATTATATAAATCACCAATAGCAATGCATGATATACGAGCACGAATAATAAAATTACAATAATTGCAAGAAAAAAGCATTTTATTTTCTTAAATATTAAGAATGATTTACATAAAAAAAACGACAGTTTGTGCAGTTAATCAATTTAAAAAATTTGCAATGTAGAGTAATTATGATCCCATTACCAACGATTCGAAATAGAAACAGGACGTTTTCTAAATCGACATTCGCTTCATTTTTAATATATATTTTTGCACGCTTCATTTCGTATATTCTACCTAACGACTACGTTTGCAATGTCAAAAACAATACATAATAAAAGCTTATTTTTACATAAATAATGTTTATAAATTTGTTGCTGTACGACTACTATTACAGGCTAAACTTTTTTTTTTACATGTAGATAAAAATCTGTTTATTTATGTATAAATTGTAAAATAAGACGTATCCAACAGTACCATTATTGATTTCTTTTTAATTAATGTTGCTTAAATATATACTTATTATAATAAAAAAAAGGATATTGTTTGTTCGGCCTTTAATAGTATACAAAGAAACTCTATAGAACTAATAATAACCACCACTGCGTTTCGCACTTCAACAATTAATAATCTTTAATATGGTATATGCTGTACAAATAAAGCTAAAATTTAATTTATATATATATTTTTTTCTTTTAAATTAGACCGAATGCAGTCAATCGTCACATTAAGTGCATCTTTATATTTTATATATAAAAAAAAACAGCTGCTGTGATCGAGAAGAACTATACGACTACAATGAATTGCTGGCAGTCACGATGGAGGCATTTATCTTCTTCTTTTTTTAAGTTGAAAGTTGAGGGCAGTGTCTGCAAAACAGTATCAAAAATAATAAAAAAAAAACACAATTAATTAATATACATAATTCTCGTTAAGTGAGGTTATGTATAATATGACTTACAACGGCATTTGTGAATGTTTGAAAGCTAAAGCGTTTTATTGCATTATTGTTTGTTGTGATATTGGTTCGCTATTCACTTCTTCGTTATTTGTTTTGTTAGTTGCATTAAAAATTATATACAACGAATAAATATGGATATTACAGAATCGGGTTGATACACTACTTATATAATAGGTTTGTTCGTTTTGGCAATAGCGTTATGCAGCCAAAGGCATGCACAAGCGCAGTAATTATTTTATGCTCGAAAATAGACCTTATCAACATAACGCTATTGTCAAAACGAACAAACCTAATTAGATTTAACGATGATGCAACTGAATATAGATAACAGATGATTCAAAACGTTTGTTATAGAAATAAACTACTGTTTTCCGCCATTTTGATACCAATACACTATTTTAATTTAAAGAGTGAATACAGAAGGAGATGTTAAATAAGAGTTTCAAAAGTAGAAGGGACGACGCCGAATACACTCACAAGGGGGAGTCAAAGTGTCGTTTAAGAAATACGGGCTGATAGAGGTTAATATATATACAGTCCATTCATTCTAAGAAAACAGCGTTGGAAGAGATAGGAGAAAATATCTCGGCTTACTATTAGCTGAAATGCGCGGTAGATTTACGCACACGAATAGGGTATAATTTTCGCGCAATGAATTTATGTTGGATAAAATGAAATATCACTGACAACTGCGTTTTCTATGTTTACTGTAATGTCATTTGTCAAATTCAGTCGTTGTATTCCCGCTCTGATTCCGCTGCTTT
>JARFOC010000553.1:32088-44356 GCA_031763485.1 Osmoderma eremita
GGGTGATGACAGTGTAAAGTACTACCGATACAAACGTATTTTTAGATCCAACAAATAACGCACTGGTTTATCAGAAAGAATTTTTAAAGTTTGACCATTTTTGACAGCTGGACACTTTAATATATTATTTTATATATCTTCCCCTGATTTTATGAAAAGATGTTTGTTCGTTCATAGATTATCTTAGAAGGGTCTAATAGGTTTTTTTTTTACTGATATATACCGACGGATTCTCGCAATGAAAATGCTTAGCTCAAAATAGTGCAAGTTGTATTTATGTTTATCAATTTATTTTTCTCTTGATTTGCCGTTATATATGTTTATAGATATGTATTTAGAATCAATCACTCATAATCCTTTGATAATTTTTTCCTTACAAATTATTTACATGGCGGACTGCGGCCATTTTGTTAATTTATCTTCCGACTGACTAGTGACTGTCTGACGACTTATCAATGACTGCCTTACGACTGACTAACAACTGTCCCTATGTTTTTTTGTTTACATCCATTTATAACATCGCTAAAAATGACGCTAAAAATTTTGTTTTTACGATACCACCCCGATGAAAATATATTTTATTTAAGTGGTCAATTATTTATTTTAATTTTGATTTTAAATTTCAAATCAATGTTTCTGTCTCCCACATTTTTCTGTGTATATCGATAACTTTTCTTTCTCTTAAATACTTCTAGTTACGATAAATCCGCCAGCTGTCAATCATCAATATTGTCTACCAATGTTGACCTTCACCATTCACGCATACAAATTGTCTATCCTTGCATTTGTTACTTTTTAAAACCTTGCCAAGAATCCCTCGATTTTAACTATTACTTTGACAGTTCTAAGTCAAACAAATATTTATCTAGCCCTCAGCTCATTAAGCACGGTATACAACAGAAAAAATTCCGTTCGTTTTTGCATTAAATTGTATATCGCATAGCCTAATATAAGAATGTATACACTAGAGAGATATGGTTTTTTATTCGATGATCTACAGGCAGTGTGTGGTCTCTAAACAGGTTCGTTTCTCTAGATGAGAATGATCCGCTGTCTTGATGAACACTTACCACCGCCTGACCATCAGTTTCGTTTATCAAGTACTAAGTAGAAACATCTTTTAATACAACGTAAATCACTGCGAACTGCCTACTAGAGTCGTTTAGAAGTAAAAGGAATGCAGACACTTACCATCGCTCATAACGAATTCTGGTTGACTGGGTTTAGGAGCTTGTGTTGTTTCTATTCGCAGTACTTGAGGTTCTAAAATAAAGAATCGGCATTTATATGAATTGAGATTGATTATAAGTGCGATTTAAAGCCGAAGAAACCAGTGCGGAAACCAATACACGCATTAAAAAGAGATGAAATGATAAGCATGTGTGAGCAAATGTTTGCTATTCATCATCGGTTGTCATTGGTCAGTTAGTGTTGTATGTTTTACAAGTCATCTCTTGCCGACAAAAAGGAACGTTTTTAAAAATATCTTTATGTCAAGCGCCATTTTGGTTTCCTTCGATTTTAATCGTACAATACTTCGCTTACCATCTCTGCTTTCCTCTTCAGTTTCACTAGTTATTGATGTCGGAGATCGGATATCGCTTATTCGCTTATTAATTTGAGCAGAAGATAGCCCTTCCGATTCGCTGTAATCCGTTGTGTCGTCGACTGGAACAAGTTTTAAAGTAATCAAAGTTCTTCAAAGTCAAAATATAAAAATCGAGGAGACTCACATTCTCCCCGGGTCTTTCTCTCGACGACCCTCTTATATTCGTCGAGTTCTTCGTCAGTGACGCAGTCGAATGGATTTTTCGCGTATGGAGATTTATACATGGTCGCGTTGTGTTGGAAACCTCTCTGTATGATACCCTTCGAGGCTGCACCCATGAGCACCACTTGATCACCGATCTGGGTAACAGATGCGTCTTGCATCTTCTTCGCCTCTTCCCATGTTACTCCTTCCAAAATATGCGACTGTGGACCTGCCGATATCTTGTCCGCTCTTCGATAATCCTTTATCTATACACAGAAATAGTATATTTAACAAGAAACCTATGCCTCTTACAATTGAACAACAGACTTTTGACATTTTGTATTTTCATGACATGGTTGCCACGCATTACAAAGCGTATCATATGATAAACACACTGTTCGGATTACTCCTCCCGCACACGTAGTAATTAATTCGGGACGACACGTGGATTCCCATCATCAAGTCCGGCACCGAATGGCTTTCGAAGATCGCTTAAACTAGACACACGCACCACCCACCCAAAAAACACACGCAACGTTTTTCCCACTTTGTCCTGACTGGCGCATTCCAAGAAAAGACGGCGCGCCGTCTCAAAGGCACGAAACACACGCAACATTTTTTCCCACTTTGCCCTGACTGGCGCATTCCAAGAAAAGACTGCCCGCCGTCTCAAAGACACGAAACACACGCAACATTTTTCACACTTTGCCCTGACGTTTTTTATCCACTCATAATAATAATGAGTGGTTAAAAAAACGTGCCTTTGAGACGGCGCGCGGTCTTTTCTTAGAATTGTGCCAGTCAGGGCAAAGTGTGAAAAATGTTGCGTGTGTTTCGTGCCTTTCAGACGGCGTGCGGTCTTTTCTTGGAATGCGCCAGTCAGGGCAAAGTGGGAAAAATGTTGCGTGTGTTTTATGGGTGGATGGTGGAGGGGGTGAAGGGAGAAGAGAAGGTAGTGCGTGTGTCTAGTTTAAGTGATCTTCGAAAGCCATTCGGTGCCGGACTTGATGATGGGAATCCACGAAACACGTGTCGTCCCGAATTAATTACTACGTGTGCGGGAGAAGTAATCTTTGTAACTGACTAAACAAAAATTCCTTCATGAGATTTCTTAGTTCGAGTAGAAAAAACTTGCGATATTGTTTGCGACATAAACTGCTTACTAAAACCAGTAGTAAACTAGTAGACATTGGTTGCAGGTCTGTTAACACAGATGTCTCGCAATAAATGTCGCAAATTTTTAACGGTTTAAAAAAACTTAAAACCAAACTTACCTGCTGCTGAAGCTGCTTGAACTCCTTCGGATTAGTATTCTTGGGAACGAACTGCAGTGCGCAATCTATCTTCACGGGCGTACTCATATGGGTTGGAGATCCGTCCGCAACCCACTGCAAAATACAAAACCAGTACATCAGCAATTGCATTTTTGCCTGTCTGGCATATGGATAAGTAAAATAAATACGGACCGGGTGTTAAAATTTTAATAGAAGCAAAGACTGCGTGCGTGTGCCAGCTGTTTGTTTTGGGTGTTGTAGATTTTGAGGCACTCTCGCCGGACCTAATGTACTGGTTTTGCCGAGTGGTGCGCTCGGATCTACCGACAACAAAGAAAACAAATAACGGGCACACAAGATTCCCTGAAAACGATTTCCCAGTATGTTGTGTCTAAAGATTGATTGGGGGAAACAGGATAATAATGCTAATCTATGGTTGTATCGTCAGTAAAAAAATTCGTACACAAAAAGTGATTATCAATTAATATGTTTATTGTGTAAAAGCATTAAACAATCGCCAAGCAAAATTATATTAGAATAACGCAATTATAATTAGCCGTCGAGAAACTGTATTAATATAATACGCCAAGCAAGATGTTTTGCACGTAACCCAATGTAATAATTTGTTAATATCAATAGAGAATCATTGAGTGTTTTGGGCTGTCTTAGCTACAAAATAATCCAAAGACTTGTGAGATATGAAATTGTATGAATATCACGGCCAAAACCGAGCAAATGATTATTGTATTCTGTACTGTGAGCTAGGTGTCGTTCTGTTCGGAGAGTAGGTTTGATATTTTCACTGTTCATGGGGGAGACATTGCTTTAGCAAGGCCGTGTAGATAATTTAACACGTACGAGTTCAATACAGGGGTTTTAAAAATAGTAATTAAACTACTAAAATGGTGCCCAAAAAGGCGGCAAAAAGTCAGGTAAGTGTAGCAAAAAAAGTTTTTGAACGTAAATTCTTTGTTTCTTTTGCTTCACACCTTTCATACGATGCCCTATATTTCGGCAAAATATCAACTCAAAATTAATAAGAAACATATTAATTTTTTTGTTACAGACATTCATGAAATATATTTATGTCTAAAATACAAAAGACTAGAAGGATTTCTAGAAAACATAAGAGCAAAAATCAACTTTCGAGAAAATTCTTAAAATAATCATGATTTTTTGATGTATTACATGAGCATAATACTTATAAGGCGGAAAAAAAACAGAAATAATACAAATGGGTATCTTTTACTTCACATAACGGGCTTTTGAATTGTGGAGATGCACATTATTTAAACTATGGACAAATGTTAATAAAATATAAGATAGCCCAGATGTATAAATCTCAGCCCATCCAATAACATAGCAACATTTTTGCATTTTAGTTATGCAGAAGAAACAAACAAAACCAACAAACGAAATTGCCACCGACCCAATTAAACCGCACCTTTTTAACGTACGCCCCATGTATGCGTTTTAGTATATATTAATTCATGAAATATATTTATATCTAAAATACAAAAGACTAGAAAACATAAGAGCAAAAAACAACTTTCGAAAAAATTCTTAAAATAATCATGATTTTTTGAGTTGATATATTACATGAGCATAATACTTATAAGGCGGAAAAAAATAGAAATAATACAAATGGGTATCTTTTACTTCAGATAACAGGCCTTTGAATTGTGGAGATACACATTATTTAAACTATGTACGAATGTTAATCAAATATAAGATAGCCCAGATATATAAATCTCAACCCATCCAATAACATAGCAACATTTTTACACTTTAGTTATGGAGAAGAAACAAACAAAACCAACAAACGAAATTGCCACCAACCCAATTAAACCGCACCTTTTTAACGTGCGCCCCACGTATGCGTTTTAGTATATATTAATTACGAAACAATATAAATAAAAGATAATGGTAAAATATATATGAGTACGTTGCATTTTTTTTAAGAGTAAACTGATATTTGATTTCGAGAAAAAAATATTGCTTATAATGTCTATTTCTAATCATTTCTATGCATTCTGTTATGATTTCGTAACTCGAGCTCCAGAAAAGTTATTACCAAAACATTTAACGTCGAACAGAAACATATTTGTAAATAGCACAAATCCAAAATATCAGGCCGAATGAAGATCGTAATGTAGAAGTATTTTCCACATCTATGAAGAAATTTATGAGTGTGTGTGAGGGACTCTTTCATATGGCGGAGATAAATGCACGCCGTCAATGTATAAAAATACCGAAAGAAGTCAATATTGTGTCTCGTACACGATATAATTCCGAAAAAATTTAAAGGTGCAACCAGTATGTGATTTACTGACTTAAAAAAAAAGCATGAGTCGTTGTTAATTTCACCACCATGTGGGGGCACGCAATATTCGATATCAATTGAAAGCGCCTGCTTTCAGAGTTATTTTGCAGTAGTATCAAAAAAAATAGCTCTCAAATTCTGAGGTAAATAATCCATCAATTTCCTAAGTTAAACCATGTAAAAACCATGAATCGATTAATCCATAACCAAAGAAATGGTTACCAAGCCAACACTGCAGTTGCTTTTTTATGTAGCAACCATATTGTTTTGGTATCATCCAATCAAACTTGATTTGAACTTTAAACAAGTACTTAGAATTGCTGTAAATAAAATATCAACAACTACAAGATAAAAATGACATTTATACTTTATTTGCTAACTTTGAGACACTCGCTCGTATATTCTAATTCTTGCAATTCAAAATATGTAATCATAAAACCAAGTAAAAGTGGGAAAAATCACTATGTGTCACACTGATTAGATAACATTGTCAATTAGCATATGTTAACTACTATTACTATTGTTAATAACGACGAAAACATCTTACTCAGCAGAAGGAATGTATATAATAAGCCAATACTTTAACCACACTAATATAATAAGAATCAATATTTTCGTTGTCTTAACCGGGGAATAAACATTTCAAAAATTACTTCATTTTTGTTAATCAATTATCCCCAGTAACCGAATATTATTCAAAATTACTTAATATCCATTTATCTTTGCTAATATTTGAAACGAATAATAATTAGAGAGCGAATTCTATGCAAAATGTATATCGGTTATCTTTCAGTTTTTAAACGAATGACCCAAATTTATTTATGGCGATCATTAATTTCTATATATCTAACGAAATAATATCTTGACGTTTTTATACATATTTCGCCTTTAAATGCATATCTTAACATCTCAAGCAGCAAAATTCAAATTTAGTAACTTCAACTTAAAGATTATTATTAAGCCCATATTCTACAAAAAAAAAAAACACCTAGTTTTAGGTCATTTGAAGGGGAAAAATTAATAATGACGTGTATATAGATACTATAGAGACATATAAAAGAAATTATTAATATATATTTTAAAAAAATAAAAAGAAAGGCTTTATATAAAACGCCCTAAACAGGAAACAGGATTAAACAAGTTGTTTTTTTCTTCTAAACCCTATTGGTTCAACCCACACTAAGGACAAAACAACTTTTTTTCGTAACTTTTTATAAAGCTTAAGTTTTTTTTGGTACACTACGAGGTAAAACTTAAGCGTTATAAAAAAGTTACGAAAAAAAAGTTATTTTATCCTTAGTGTGGGGTGAACCAACCGCTTTACAGTCGGCAATATTTATTGCAATCAATTTTTCTTGCAAGATTTAGTGTGGATTTACAGTTAGCAATTTTTAAGCACAATTCAGTACAATTATTTGTGAGAATCAGGTTCACCAACTACTACCACATAAATAACGTTTAACGTGCGTGTACTTAAACTGGCTTTTACCCCTTAAGATATAGCCTGTGGCCAAACATAGCGAACGAAAATAAATGGTGGGCCACAGAAACCGTCAAATTAGAATTAATTAATTATAAATAGGCAGAAACATCCGTCAAGTCACGTCAAACAAAGAAATAGGAATTTTGATTAAAGATTTGGCAACCATAAAATTACCAGAAAAACTACGCCTAGTGTGCAAGTATAATAGAACATGTTCTATTCCTCGCAATGCAAGAAAAATTGCGATCAGCTGATGTAAAACGGTTAGACTGCGCATGCGTGCAATTTTTATTGCAATTGGCACAAATTGTCAACTGTAAAGCGGCCTTTAGGGGACAAAACTTGTTTTATTCTTTTTGTTTTATCGGTTTTACAGAAAACTATCTTCAAGGGTCAACTAAAAACTCGACACCTCTATCAAATGAAAATCTAGAATTATTTCCCTACGCTACTTTCTACTTATTACGTTAAGAAAAGGTTTGAGCTTTTTTTTTGTTTTCAGGCGAATTCTGATATTTCTAGATGGCCTTGCGAGGCAATATAGATCACTGCCATTTCTTTTAAGCTTATGACACATTCTTATATGTATATATGTTATAAATAGTGATAATAACAAAGTTTTTAATTAATAGTTGCGTCAAAAACTTTTCTTTTATTGCCATTTTTTCGGAGCGCCAAAGTGTTGTAGTCCCTTAGAGGACTGCATATCTATGCACATATTTTGACATTTTATACCGCGTAAATCCGCTCTCCAACCATAATAGTACACTTTAAAAATAATAATGTGAAAAAAATACAGCGCAATATTTCAACGAAACACCACCTTTGACAACACTCATGGTAATTACTTAAAATCAATTTTTTATATATGTAGATCCGAATAAATACACAAATTCAGATATTGCACTGTATATCGAGTGCGAGTTCACATACAGTTGCGGTCAGATATTTAAAGACAGCTTCGTAAAATTTCATAAATAGCGAGCGAGTTATGAGTCGTAGTGGCAAATGTCCCAGAGAGTCTGCGTACAAATTTCTACAAACAAAAAATAATGGTAAAGATGTCTGTGTTTTATGCAAAAATTCATGTAACACTTAGTTATTTATATTTTATATTTTAGGAGGACTAACGAGCTTTGCCACACTATTGGGTCACCCTGTATGTAACACAGATCGTGAAATGAGCAAATTAGAAAAAAATTACAGCACCCACAAATCGGATTACCACCTACCCGATTAAACCGCACATTTTGACGTACGCCATTTGTATGCCTTTTAGTGTATATAATAAAATTGTTGCATCAAAAGGCGTAATTATACCTATTATAGACCCTAACGTTCGCGTTGGTAAATGCCTGATCTAATGTTCTATCCTTGTCTATGCGTTAAGCGCGTTGTAAAATAAAAAAAACCTATAAAAATTTAGACTATCTGTACACAGCCGTCGAGCGTGCTTGGCAAAACATAACCTCCAAGCGTTGTAAGCAATTAATTCAATCTATGCCAATTCGGTGTGAAGCACTTATAAGAAATAGCAGATAACCTACAAAATTTTTGGTGAAATATAAGACGGTTTGAGGCGGTATCGTGCAATATATTGTTATGTCCTTAATTAGTTGACGCACTATTTCAGGGTTCAGAAACAATTTCTTTTATTTATTTTTCTGACAAAAAGTTTTTTGTTTTTGTAGTAAGCAGAGTGTTAGCAATGATATACAACAAAATTCAGTTCTGTAAATATACATGGTCCAGATTTATTTGAAACTTATGTGTATATCCTATGTCCTTATTTATCTGACCGCAACTGTATATGAAAATTTGAGATTATTAACTTAAACAATGTAAATATAAATCGTTTTGCGTAAGCAGTAATATCATTAAGCATATATAACCCTTCTCTCTAGTGTTCCTGTAATGGCACATTTCCTTTAAATAAATTTATTGAATTATTAGACAAAATAACAGAGGCGAGCAAAAATATATATCGCCTAATATTTGAAAAGTTAATTTCCCCTTGCAAACGAATAATACATATATATCATATACCTCTTAATTATACTAATGCACATCAAGATTAGATAATATGGAAACACTAGAAATGGATAACCGTTATTTGCGTAATCTCTAGCATTCAATTTGATCTAGCCAATAGGGTAATGTAATTGACAATAATGTAATTATAAAAGTGATCAACTTAACTAGTCGTGGCACATGTAAATATTTGAAAATTTGTATCATATATCGTTTATATGTTTCAATAAACATTAGCGAGAAATAGATATTTGCTAATAAAGATATTTCTGTTAATAAACAAGGAATGTCGATACAATGTTTACATTACACACCAGTCGGATAAAATTGCGCGATAAGCAAATGACACGTCGAGTACAGATATTCCTATTAAAATTGCACATATAGAATCTCTACTTTCGTAACGACAAATTTTATATTGTGTTGGTGGGGAATGGTGTCCGTGTAATTTATTGCTTATCCTCGAACCTAATATATTCTACCTTTGTAATTTTCTTGGGATCAGGTGTTCCAGTTTCCAATATTTCCACTTTCTGATAGACGTTGGGGGAGTTCAGCCAGCGTGTGCGATCGTGGCCTTTTCTACCACCTTCCAACTTCTTCCACAATCTAAAAAAAAAAAGATAAGTGGTCGATAAATATGTCAATATTAAACGGCATTCGTATGCCTTTTAGAGTATATAATGAAAAACCGCACCTTTTTGACGTACGCCTATTGTATGCGTTTTAGAGTATATAACACGATGTTAATTTTTTTCCAAAAAAAATATACAATGCTAATATCGGGGTTCAAGTTTAGTACAAATCAAGGGAATCGGTTGCGTCAGAACGGAAATAAAACAAAATCAAACTTATATTTCTAGGTTAGGTACAATAATTAAGTAAAGTCTTAAAACTGTATGTTTTTTGGTTTGGAAATCTTAGGTAGTTCAGCTTCTTTTCGTTTAACATCGAGGAAAATCTTATACGAAGTATCCGAACATTCTAAGGCTATTCGCAAGTTAGAAGTGCGTTTCGAGTTATCGTCAATTTTATAAATCTTTTCACATAACTGCTCCGCCATTGTGGAAATCTTAAAAAAATTACTGTGAATTTATTTTCACATTTATACATTTGTCTGTATGACTATTTAGTTTGATAACAAACTATTTAAAAACCACCAAATAAATACGTCTTTTGTGTTCTCTCACCGGCAAATCGTTCTGCAAACAAACAGAATCCCAACACTTAGAAAGGTTTTTATATTCTCCGACATGTATTGCTTTGCGAATAAAGTTTCTTCACGTTGACAACGCAATTCTTCTATCGATATTTCAGATAATGTGTACCTCAATCGCTTCTTCTACATAGATTAAATAATAGTCCCCTTTTAACAAGCCTCCAGGCTCTTAGGGGAGGCAGGGTGTGGTCTGCAATGGTTATTAGCCTTTTCGGTACACTAGCCTACATAGATTCACGTCGGCAAAACCTTCTCGGCCCGATAACCTACCCAGTTGTATAATTTCGTCTCGTACAGCAGCTTGCTCCTGAATGAAGAGCCGTCAACGCATGAGAGCCAGATCTTTTTCCATGTACTATTTATGCATTGGTTTTCTTCGCTTTACTCAATGCTATTTTGGTACTTGGCCTTTAAAAAGGTAGGATTTCCAAAAGCTACGAATAGAGTGACGATCGCCTGTATTTCTTCGAGTGTCATCAAGTATCTGATTCGATGTCGAGCGTAGGTAATAAACACAGCGCGACGCGTTTCATGGGAGGATTCATTTTTAACAGGGTCGGCCGCAGGTGTAAGCGTACATTTATATCTGTATTTCTTAGCGTGTCTGCTTCAGTGTGTATTAGACAACGGTACCGTATACACTAAGTGTGGCACAATATAAAAATACTGGCAGGATTTTTTTTTTATTTACTCAATAAGCTTTTATTTTTAACTAGTCTCCACGCGTATTTTATTCTTTTTCAACATGGAAGCTTCAAATCAACAAAAGCAACAAAAGCGTTTTTGTTAATACAACGGTCAATCGCAGATCACAATCCTTAGTAAGGGAGTTACCAAGGAATTATAAAGCATTCCAGGCAAATTTGGCGTCTTATACCAACAGTTAATTCAGTCCTTTTGTACCAATCTCGGCCATAATATATTTATTTGTACGCACTAATAGTTACCTCCATACAAAAACATATTTCTTTACTTTAACATTTTTAAAGAGATTTTTAAACGCTCGGTAGCAGTATTATTGAAGTCGTGACTTCACAGTATTCTAGTAAAACGCTTTACTACGATGACGTAGTAAAATAAAACCCATGGTCCTACGTCAAGATTTTGTAAACTCCCAGGGCGACCTGGAGCATTATCAACAAGAAGTAGATCTTTTCTTGTAAGATTTTTGTTTCTGTGATATTGCATCACCTCTGTTCAGAAGCAAAGCCTAAACTAATCTTCGTACTGTTCGAAGATTAGTTTAGGCTTTGCCATCCAGGACTTGTCAGTGGACCTCCAATGCACAGGGAAAGCAGATATGTCGATCTTTTTGAATGCATCTAGATTTTCGGAACTGTTGACTTCTGTTGAACTGTGCACTTCTTTGTCTACATCGTTTCACTCGACCTTTTAAATATTAGTATTACTACACATATTTATTGATTATAGTTAGACTCGAAATGTCTGTGCATTAATATGTTAAAAAATTATTCGTGTGTCGTTTTCATAGTATAGATTGGTATCGCTCCCATACGGTATATGGCCGGTACTGTACATATGCATAAAATAATTGCAGTGACAACAAAAACACTATTGGAATAACGGCAATTTTCCGAAACAATGGCTGTACCGCTCAAGTTAATGTTTAATGCGATATTATTTGCGTGTGCAAAATAATAGCAGTGTAGTCCTACAAACAAAATAAAGGTAAGTACCGGCGAGTAGAGCGTCGAAACATTACGCAATAATAACAGTAGAGTATTCCATTATACAGCAGTGCACTGGAAACAACAAACACGTCGAACAATAGGTTTGATATACCGTATGTCAGCACGATCCACGGAGATAACACCAAAAACATGATATACAGTATGCTGGTTAGATGCAGTTCAAAGGGCACTACTATTAGCGCATGTGTCGCTAAGAGCCACCTCCAATGTTTTAGTAAAATAGCACGACTAAAATGGGCGGCAGATATTCTACTTCTGCTCAAGTTACATATACAAAATTTGCTCGGATGTTTTGTTTAGATGATAAGGGAGACCATTGTATGAAGAAAAAAAAGTATAATCGCGTTGCGGCGTCTTAAAAACTGGGATTAATATTGACGGAATATTGAATGATGTTAAAAAAGAAATGTTAGCCTATGATGAGAAAGATATTTCACTGCGTTGGGTCTTCAGGTATGACGATGACCCAAAGC
>JARFOC010000554.1:0-11620 GCA_031763485.1 Osmoderma eremita
CACGAGACGAGTCTGACGATCCGAGTTCGAGTCGCAGTCACTTCGAGTGCCAGTCGACCCGTGTGCGGACCCTCTTATATTTAAAAAACTGTTCTGTTTAATTCAAAATTTGTTTCGTATTTTGAGGAAACCGCAACAAATTCCAAAAGAACATACATTAATTTTGCTAACATTACACGATAAGAATTTGTAAAGTACATACAGATAATTAGGTTAAAAAAAATGAAACGGTTTTGTGCAAATATACCAAAGCAAATGTTAAAATTCTAGATCTTTTTTAAGTACCTCAAATTATTAAGTAATATTTTTAACTTTCATTTGTCGTTACTGAAATTTTAATTGTTACACCTATATTGTTGTATCCTGCACTTTTGATCGACATTTTAATTGTTCCCGTAAAATCAATTTTAAACAAAGTGGTGCGTGCTTTACTAAATACCTAAATACAGTGAAACCTCTAGTAGCGGACACAATACCAACAAAATGTTTCTAATTAGTGCATTTTAAATATAATAGCAACTCTATTAAACGGACTTTCTATTAAACGAATAAGGAGAGAAACTTAAGAAAAATAATCTCTGATAAACGGACAGTAGATAAATTTAGACAATAACCGTATACATTAGGGGAATTACCTGTTGAAAAATATGTATACGTATATAATTTCAAACATTTTATGTTTAGTTTTATTCTGACTACATAAGAGAACAGATCTTAAAACAGTTCTATTTATAATTTTAAGGCATCTGGAGGATGGTTAGAAAAATTTCGCTTTCGCCATAGCATAGTTTTTAAATCCATTTCTGGAGAATCTGCAAGTGTCAATGACAATGATGTGTGTAGCTGAATTTGCCAACAAAATACGACCTCAAAAATATTAATAACGCGGATGAAATCGGATTAATTTTCGTGCCCTTCCAAATAAGACCCTCACCCTAAAAGAGGAAAAAATGTTGAGGTGGAAATCTGAGTAAAGACCGATTAACAATTTTGCACTATGTAAACATGGTGGGACAAAAAGAAAAATTGTTGGTAACTAGTAAATCGGCTGGACGACCTGCAGCATTTCAAGAGCTTCCTATTAAAGCCTTACTTCTAGATTGGAAATATAATACGAAAGCGTGGATGACGTGCGATATTATGAAAGAGCGGCTTCTAGAGTTTAACCAGAAATTACGAATGCAAAAGCGTAACATACTCCTTCTTTTAGACAATACAGCATCTCATCCCAAGACTTAAAGTTGAGTAGCATAAAAATATTTTTTCTTTCGCCTAATACTTCAGTTTTATGTCAACCCTAAGACCAAGACATCATCAAAAACTTTAAAATCTTTTACAGAACATCCATTATGACGCACATTTTCACACAGATAGATAATGTCGATTCAGTTCTAAGTCAAAATAATCAATTGATGTACTGGACGCATACATTCTGAAAAAAGCACGGGATCATATTGCTGATACTACAATTCAAAATTGGTTCCGTAAAACCACGTTTCCATTTAGTGACACTGTTGATTTTTTTCGAAAAATATGAACCTGAGGATGAAGTCTCCCTAGCTCTGTATGGGCGAATGTTAAACCCAATAATCCTAACGATTTCATCAATGTAGATGCTGAAGTTATTATTGCAGATAATAACTTAGGAGCCTCAGCTGAATGGGAAGTCGAAAGAGAAATGACCTGAATGTCCAGTAAAAACATCAAAGGATGCAATAATTGTAGCTAGGAATATCAAACTGTTTGCACGTGATGATTATGAAGCTTTCAACTTAGCTACACGTCTATAGATCGTTTCAACCTCCGTAGGCAGTATGGGATATAATAGCAATTTTTATCTCTTACTATCCTTAGTTGCTGTCATTAGCGTCATCTTTACTTCCGATTGCTATGTTGCAGCTTATTTACATATGTCGGCGTCGGCAAGAACCTATCTATCTGTCCATTAGCGTCAACTGCTGTCAATCGTTATCGTCGTAGATTTAAAATATTTTTAGTTAAATTCCACGTTAATTTGTTTATATATAGTTGTACAAATCGTTCTTTTCAGAACGCTTCCATCCTCTTCGAGCGTACACAGGATAATATATGTAGATATTTTTCTTGATTTTTAGCAAATTTTTAACCTATATATTTAATTACAGTTTTCACAGCATTAATGAAGCCTATAGGAGGAAAACGGCGTAAGGGAGAAAATTTTTGCATGACGCAGAAGTGTATAATTGCAAATGTTTTAAATTATTTTAATAAAACTATGAATGTGAGTGCTGCCATTCAAGAAGCAAGTAAAGCTTTGAGTTGCTCAGAGCGTACAATATGTAATATAAAACAGGAGCAACAAACTGGTTCATTATCAAGTCCAAAAAACCCCAAGAAAAGGAAAGACATACAACTAAATGACCGATTACAACCATATGATGAGAACACGCAAGCACCTATTCGACGTAAAATGCATAGTTTTTTTATATAGAATATGCCACCTACATTAAATGCAATTCTTGCTGCTGTCAATGTTGATGATAATCTCACTGACTTCAGTCGAGCAACTTTACATAGATTGTTACAGGATATGGGTTTCCAATTAAAAAAACTAGGACGTAAAAGCATATTCATCGAACGAGACGACATTATTCGGTGGAGGCACAAATACTTACGAGAGATCAAAATTTTAGAGAAGGTACAATTTAGTTCTTGCTATTTGACATTTCTGTAACTTTAATTATTTCAGGTCGAACTATAATATATACTGATGAATCATGGGTGAATACAGGACATGGAGTAAATAAAACTTGGACAAACACTACAATTCCAAATAGTCGACAAGCTGTTATCCAAGGATTAAGTACTGATTTAAAATCCCCAACCGGGGTTGGACCTCGCTTTGCATTAGTTCATGCTGGTCATGATAACAGATTTGTTCCTGGTGCGGAATATACATTTCTTTTGTATATGTGGATTTGTATGATTCCAGCATTTTTGTTACAAAAGTGGAAACTATTATTTGTTAAAGGATTATATATTTTAAATTTAATAAGGTGTTAAATAAATGTTCGAAATGTAAATTAAGTTAGTAATAAATAAAATTATGGCTTTTTTCACTCATTCTTAAATTTAAAAAATGTTTTTTTTATATTTTCCTGTTTTGCTCAAAATATGCATTTTAACTGTCAGAAACCCAAATAATGAAACCGGAAGTAATAATATACAGCTGATTCGACGATTTGTAAACCGTGTATCGAAGTCTCATAAACTCTGTACTGCATTCGGAGGTTGAGACGATCTATAGACGTTTATTACGCTAATATACTATTTAAAATTAGACACAAAAAAGTCCACTTTATTAGATTTTTTTGTTAAACTATAAGACATACATGCATACATATTACTTACTTGATTATTATTTAGTTACTGCATTTAGTGCGACGAATATTTGTTATGTTTGTATTTTCATTTCTTAGACGAATAAATGTCAATAAAGTACCGAATAAAACAATGATTATATTATTTCTATTAAGCAGACGAAATGGGGAGTCCGCTTATGACAGATCTCAACGTATATAAAAAAACCAATAACAACAAAAGAAACGTAATCTTTCAAAATACATTATGTATTTTAGGGGAGGACGTTTTTATTTTTGCTTTTCTTTATTGTGTGGATGCGCTTACATGCTTTTGGCGGGGGTAAGGTCAAGGCCCTTAGTCACGTGTTCGCATCCAAGGTCACACGGCTGAACCAGGTACAATGGCACCGCACAGTTGCGTGTGTATGTTACAAGAAGAACAATGTCAATTCAACTGCAGCACTATAACGGCCGCACGACGATCGATACTAACGCACGTAAAACCATCGGAAAACCATACGATACTATTTTCACTTGTCCACGTGGAGAAACAGAAAAGGGGAGCGTCGAAAACACGAAGGAAAAGAGCGAACGATTCGCGTATGTACGAAGACGCGAGTGCCGTGACGCCGGCGTATTGAGTAATGCAGGTGCAGCGCGTTGTGCGCTCGTTATATTCGAAATGCGTGTTCCTGCCGTCGTCGCTGCGTACGTCAAGGGATTACGTGTTGGTGTGTTGGTCGTGGCGGTTCCAAGTCTCGTCTCGACCCATTCCATTGGATTGAGGCGTTTGCGTTCGCGCAATAACGAACAGCGACTGTAGTTTACGCTGTTCTTGGCGTTCTTTTCGCCGCTTTGTCGCGTAGTGTGTAGTCATGTGTACACTACCGTCCATATTGGTTCGGACAGTCACAAAAATTTTATAAAGGCTTCAAAAAAGTAATATAATTAGGCTTAGACATAAATAACATATTAATTAGGCCCTTTATTAAGTTCATAATCAATTGTAGGCAAACACTTGAAAGAATATCGATGATCCATTGTGGTAATTTCCGGAATAATCCGTACCGCTATAAATAGGATTATTTTTGGGACAAGCAATAAACTAACGAAACTTATCTGCCCCTACCCCAAACAGTTTTGTGTATGGATAAATGATTCACAGTGGGTCAACAAAGTATTTGAACAAATGCAACATATAGAATAACAACTAACAATTCTGGTATAATTTTTGTTTTTAATATTTTGTCGATAAGCCATTATTATCCAAAACACTTTTTTTTGTGTTTGGCATAGAAGTAACCAGCTTTTGTGTGACTTCTAGTGATATTTAATCCCAAGTTTCCTGAAGGCATCGTTTCAAGTCAGTCTTAATTGAAATCTTTTTCTTCCTTAATTCTAGGTTCAATATATGCCAAAGGTTTTCGATTGGATTTAAATCCGGACATTGAGGGGATGTGGAAGTACTTTGGGCACTCTGTATAGCAACCATTCGTGAGGTGTGCTTAGGGTCGTTGTCGTGTAACAACATATAATCATTTTTGATGTTCAACTTTTCTTGACTTTTTGGAATTTCTTCTTGCAGAATGTTCAAATAGCCTTTGGCATCTAAAATTCCTTCAATAAACTGACCGACACCGTTGACACCGGGCATACTACCCCAAACCGTGCTTCACAGTGGAAGCTAAATGTCCATTTTGTAATTCTGTTCTTGGTTTGCGCCAAACCATTTGTCGTCCGTCCGATCCGAAAATATTAAACTTGCTTTCGTCCGTGTATAACACCTTTCGCCAAAATTCCAGAGGTTTAGCTTTGAACAAATTCACATACTGTACGCGTTTCGCTCTATTAGTTTCGCTAATAAATGGATTTTTGCGTGCTACACGCCTATGGTAATTGGACTTTCTTAATACTTTTCGAACTGTCTCTGCACACACGATCTTTCCGATGATGATCCGGTATGCGCGGCTAACGTGCTTGCACTAATTCTTGGATTTTTTTCACCTCAAAATTTCTTGCTTAAAATCTTCGGACGACCATTGCGAGGTTTATAATCGACACTATTATTTTGTTTGTATTTTAGGGTTGATATAGTGTACTATTCTATGAGGTTTTCTTACATCTGCGGCTATTTTTTCACAAACTTTCGCCATCTTATGCAGTACAACAATAATTTGTTTCTCAGCTTCACCAAGTTCTTTTGTTTTCCAACCCATTTTACGAATTGCGTACGGCTGTGGTTTTATCCCTTCCTATCCTAATATACTTTTAGAAGTACACACATCGGGTTTTCTCCCGTTTCTAGTTCAACTATGCTTGGTGTTCGCCTGTTTCTTTACCATAAATCAAGTGTTCAAACACTTTATTGGCTTGGAATTTTTGTTTTAATTTAATAAATGGTTTTCCATTTGAAATTTTGAGTTGAATTATAATCTATACAGTTTTATGTACGATTTGTAAATGTCTTACAAGTTAATAATGTCGATATTCTTTTTCATTGTCTGTATGTAAAAATGCACGGTGTTCAAATACTTCATTGGCCCACTGTAGTCCCTAAATAAACTTAGTTGGGTGTGATAGCGTCTTTTGTTGTGTGAACTTCATTAAAAGTTATTAAAATGCCGAGAGGAAAACCGACAGGTTTAAGCAAACGTTCTGCAATTGTTTTTCATCAAGAAGGCTATTCAGTGCGTCAAATTTCCAAAAAACACATGTTAATCGGCTGCTAGTGATATCATTTGGCGACATCATCGCAGGGGTAGTTTAAAATATCGGGCACGTTTAGGTCCTAAGCCAATAATATCTCACGCCGCCGATAGGCGTATAAAATTGCTGATCAAACAAAATAGGAGAATTCGTCGCAGAAATAAATTGCGACCGTGCAAGAGAAATTTTATTACTACCAGCGCCGGCTCGTCAGAGGTGGCAGAGTACGCACTGTCCACCCAAACATAATTAAAGAAAATTTAGAGACGTATCCTTTCAATTAATATTTTATTAATTTTATTTGATGAATAATGACAATGTTAAAGATAAATTTGCACTGAATATTATTACTATTATTACGAACGTCGTCTGTGGGCATGCAGCTTTCGCAATTAGGATAAATACTACCAGAGTGCGCAAGCCTACTCTACGCCGCCACCTATCTAGCTGGTCAAAAGTCGATTTTAAAAATTCTATAATTTGCAACTAAGGAACACGTGGCGAGTAGCACAAGCGATCTGTCCACCAAATTTACCACTCCCCCCGCCCTTCCGAGCAGGTATTTCAATGCAAATACGTCTCGTATCATTTCAATTGTCAATTAGTAATACGTTAGTTGGTCAATTAATATAATCGCGCTTGTTTGGAAGTGAATAGTGAGAACTGTGAAAAGTTTTTTATTCTGTAGTGATAGATTCTGTTGAAACTGTTAAGTAGACATTCAATTTATAGGTTTATCCTGTTCAAATTTTCCTTAAATACCTATTTAAGGAAAAGAGGATTTATTACACATTTTTAAAGAGCTTTTGAAGACAGGTGCGATTTTGGAAGAAGAGCGAAGGCCAAAAAATATTGCCGGATTGTATACAATCCCGTGCCAGTTGTCAAGCACGGAAGATGTTCTGTGTTGGTTTGGGGTTGTTTTCCCTACGCCGGTACAGTAGACTTGCAGCGAATCGAAGGTATTTTCCGAAAAGAGTTATTTAGAAATATTGGAAGAAAATGCAATACCATCGGGACTACGTTTAATCGGCGGAAATTTTGCATTTATGCAGGGCAACGATGTCGTTCTTCATCAAAAATTGAACAGTGAAGTGTGATCAGGTATATTATCGTGGAGCAATTACCATGAATTGCTTCGCCACAAAGTCGGGCGTTTTCTTCGGATACGGTGCCGCACTTTATTCCATTCTTAAAGCAAAATTTACAAACAATACTAACTCTTTGTTCCATGTCTTTCCCCTTGGAAAGCACGCCTCCGTGCCTCAAACTGAAGACTGTGCAATATAAATCTGTGCAGAGTGTTGGCAGCAGAGGCCACAAAGCCAACCGCTCTACATTATCACGGACAATCAAGCTGCCTTAAAGGCATTGGCATGTTATCCGGATCTTCCAGGCTGGTATGGGACTGTTTGCAAGACCTTCAAAACTTGGTGAAACACAATAGGGTCAAGCTGATGTGGGTGCTGGGGAATGGGGGAATTGTAGGTAATGACCAAACGGACCAGCTAGCAAGGGAAGTATCCGAAATGACCATCATTGGACCTGAGTCAGCTCTCGGGATCACAAAACTGCGATAACTGCGATGAGTATTTATAGGATAGTTTTTCAAGCGCGTTCACCGAATTGGTAGGCTCTTTCTACCCGTGAAGATGCCTTCGTGTAGATTGAAACGTTCTCGGTGAATAAATAAATATAGGAAAGAGTAAACCTTAAAGTTTCTTTGTGTTTATTTTTTTGTTCACACTTCTTTCCCTATTAAATACCCCGCACTTTGATTAATTGGGTTAATTCATTAATTCCAATAACCGTCGCAAGAACATAATGCCGAATGAAATAAACGCCGCATCTTCATGGAGAGTGCACACAATCAACGTCAAAAGTTGATAGGGGAATCCCCGTTAACCACATTCAGATTGAATTCCGTATGTGATGCTAAAACGAAGTCGTTTTGTATAAAAACTAAGTGTAACATTCAATTGTCCCATTGTCAATTGTACAATTGTACAATTGTTTTCAGATTGATAGCAAAAAAATAGAAATGAGGATTTGGTTTGATTCCAAATAAACGCCGCACTCTCTCGCTCACTCGCTCTTTTAAACGCCGCAAAGATAGATGCCCTAAATGATTGACCGCCGGGGCCCTTATTAGAATAAATACGGTATATTCTGTGTCAAGAAGAGTATAACCTCAACTCTACAAGTATTTCTTTCGCAATATAAAATTATTTGTAAAGTACGCATAAAAGTAAATACGAGAAAATAAAATAAAGGCAACGAAATAGGAGAAAGACACCCATAATTACAAATGGCAACCGAAGCACTAGTTGCGGTAACGTGTTTAGGTGCAAATTATACAGCTACTTCTCTCCCTTTCGTGATCCCCTTTCTTTTAGTGCGTTAATTGGTCCCTGCGCTGGTTTCTTCCGATTTCAAATCAGAGTGTATATTCCTTAGGTAATCTTATTTAAATTTTAAAATGTCCCGCAGTCTATACATTAAGTATATCAATTTAAAAATATTTCGTTGGGTTTACTTTTAAAATTAGACTCAGGTGTACGAAGATATAATAAATAGGTCATTTATTTAAGTAAAGCCATTTACACCGTAGCCCCGGTCACAGCTCAAATATGAAAACGTGTATTTAATTCGTTAATAACTGAATAGCCCCTGAATGCATAAGTATCTAAATACTTATGTATGAATATACAAATTGCTTCATTTACTTAGGAATGCCTATCCTTAACAATTAATATCTTTTATGTACGCAGGTCTGTGAAAGATTTAATAACTTTACTACCGTTAATTATGTAATATAAAAATAATATAAAAATAATATTATCGTTTCTGTGTCCATGGGCTTACGATAGTTTTCATCTTAGCGTATCGGGTAATTACAGTATAAACCAACTTATGCAACACCAATCTGCTTGCCAAGAATTGCAGGAAAAAAACGCTCCATTTATTGGGAAAGGTTCACGAAGAAAAAAAAGAGGAGAGAATGAAAAAGAGAAATGTAGTATAGACCTAATTTAAATGCAATATGTTTCTGGAGCATTCTAAGCATAAAAAGTTGAATATATTTGAAATCCTGGTAATAAATCGATTCATAAATTTATCAGTCATCATATATTCCTGTCTATAATAAATTACTATTGAAGAAATAAACAATACAAATCTTATGAATATGAATATGATGTCCAATCTAATAAAACAGCTATTATTAAACTACATAAGTAAAAACAAATAAGAAATTATAGGAAATTAGAATAGTTTATTTTATAAAATCAAGCTAAATTAGTTGTATTAGTTTCAATCCAAATTTTATAATAAACACCTCTATTTTCACTTTTACTCACTGTCCACCAATAGTTTATACCAACAATGGCAAAAAGATAAATAGCAAGTGCAGTTCAAATTTCCAAATATGTGATGAATGTTGTTAAATAATAATGATAATAAATACGCACAGAAATTGATAACTACATTTTGTGGTGAGAGTAAATTTATTTAAAAAAAATTGTGATTTCGGAATTCGTCTACCTACGAAATAACATCTGGCAACGCCGTTTCAATGATCAACCAACCATCTCACTTCCACGTTAAAGAATATAGCATTCATAAAAAAGGAAACAGCATGCAACGTCACGTGATCACCTAGACTGCGACCTTCAGGGAGTATGCTGTACATTCAAGTACCTGTCACTTGATTACAGTTTGCAGAGTGAGAGAGACACGTATAGTTTAGGTGAATGACTGTGTACAATATGCACAATCGCACATACGAACTACATATCCGAGTATAATATTCACCTTGGACCGAAATCTAAATATCATTTCGAACGAGGTTTATGCAACTAGGATTACAAGAGACATTTTACCTTATGTGTACAATACTTTTAGTACTTACCGTTGTACAGGTAGGATACCTGCTAATAACAATATATCCACAGCTCATTGATGATAGAGACGATGTTCGAATAAGATCGCGTTAACAAACGCAGAAAACACAGGTAGTAAGTTGTGTAAATTCAATTTTCACTTTCACAGCGCGTTTTATGCAAGGCGCACCTTTCTGGGAGTTTATTGACACCATACACAGGTAATACTAGGCATTCCACATACATGTATTCTTTTAAACGCGTTTTTACATCATTTTCGAGCTAAAGCAATTGGTGATTCCGAAAGGGTTTTAAGTACGGTTTTGTCAGTCGTTAATACTTTGAAAAAATAACACAGCTACCCGAAATAAAACTGTTAAGGTACATATAACTATGTAATGTGCACGAAAATGATGGTCAGTTACACCACTGTCAGTTACTCAGTTCACCAGTCAATCAGCAAAAACAATGAAAATTAAAAACGACTGATGCGACATCTAGAAACAAGTAGTATAACTAGGTATTTTAGCGGTCATATTTAAAAATAAAAATTCTAAATAATTAATCCGTATTCTATAGAGATACAAGATAAAATAAATATCACAATTGCTTAAATATCCAAAATTTTAAATTAAAAGTAGCTAGTATATTTATGTTGACGTTATACGGTATCCAAATTTTATTTTATAATAAAGAATGATATGCTTATTATTATTAGCTACATGTTCAAAAAAATCTTTAAAAACCAATATTTTAGTCATTTTATTAAAAAGTAATTCATTATGTAGAAAAATTTTTAAACATAAAAATCCACCAACATCAATTTTGACAATCTCTTTGTTTATGACAGTTATTTGGGTTTTTGGCATATCAGGGATAACTTCATTGGATCATTTTGCAATAGGTACGGTCATTATTGTTTATTTATCGATATCAACGTTTGCTTTAAAAAAAATTACACGAGTATGACTAATAATTCGTAAGTACAAAAAATTGCGCATACTAAAAAGCACAATGCTAATAACAACTTGGTAATTCACGAGAGATACGAGATCAATTTGGAAAATAAAGTTGTGTAGCGAATTAATTAATGTTGATAATTGACAATGAACAGAGTTCAGATGAGGCCAACGAACAAGAACACCATGCTAAAAGTGGTGATTTTGGGGGATGGTGGTGTTGGGAAAAGCTGTGTGATGAATCGGTTTGTCTCTAATCATTTCGATGAACATTCCTTCCACACAATAGGTGTCGAATTTTTAAATAAAGACATAGAAATTGACGGTGAAACTTATACTTTACAGGTTAGCCAATTCCTTTATTATTGATTATGCAATTTTTGTACAAATTTTATTTTCTGTTAGATCTGGGACACTGCTGGACAGGAAAGATTTAAAACTTTAAGGACACCATTTTATCGAGGTAGTGACATTTGCATGCTTATGTATGCCATCGATGATAGGACGAGTTTTTTGAATTTGTCAATGTGGAAATACGAATTTTTGTATTATGCGGATGTAAAAGAACAATCACAATTTCCATTTATTGTTGTCGGAAATAAAGTAAGTAAATAATCGTTTGAAATATTAAAAATATTTGTGAGCGGTATAGTATCTATTAGTGATGGGTTGCTACGAGCGAAGCTGCTATTTTGTAGCTGCTACCCACCGATAGCAGTTTGTAGCAGCTACG
>JARFOC010000555.1:0-21982 GCA_031763485.1 Osmoderma eremita
ATATATGTATAAAGTGAAAATAAATTTGTTTACGTGCAATTGTTTGTAATCGTCACTATTAAGTGTTATACACTGCATTACACACAGCACCACTAAACACTGAGATGGCTAAAGCATCGCGAAAAAAATCCATTTCAAACTCTTGTTCTAAAAAATATTGTATCCACTTTCGTACGAAATTACAGAAGTTTGCAAAAGCAAAATTTCAATTGTTCTTTACTACATGGGTTGAGTAAATATTGTATTGAATTCAATATTCAATAATTTGCAATAACGTTCGTATTTATTCTTTATCAATATTTTACTGCACTCATAATTGGCGCGTCGAATATGAATTCTAATAGTTGGCTCCCAATTGCTAAACGTTTCATCCCCATGTGGATTACGACGAATAGAGAGAATTCGGCATTTTGCCACTTAGCTTCTGGTATGGGTACAAATTCATTAATTGATCACCTTTAACATGATCTGAGAGGAGGATGCGTTTCTGTTAATAATAATCAATATTCTTTTAAGAATATTAACATCGGAGTCCCTAAAGGATCAGTCCTGGGACCAACTCTATTTCTATTAATATGCATACGTTAATGATTCGCCCAATAAAACTTAATTGTAGAACACACCAAACAATTATGTAGGTAATGGGCGGTCCCTATTTTCTCTACTGTTTATTCAACTTGGTCGGGAAACAAATACGATTATATATATTCAACTATTTTACAAGCACCACAACAAGCGTTAATATAAAATCAATCCTCGTCATATGATAATCCAAAAATGCCAATAAAGACATTTTTTTTTGATATCGACGAGATTTTCTCAAATGAACTTCAAAAAAACTCGCCATTTCATTTCGAAAAATTGACAGATCGATGAAAACGTTTGGCAGTAGTACCAATTTCGAAGCAACATCCCACGAAATCCACTGTCCCATGAATGATGAAATACAAAATTCTCATATCGCATAGAGATATCTCGATAAATTTCTACGCGTCAAGTTATTATGAGGCAACTGGAATTATTCCTCGGTACTTTTTCATCTTCTTCACTTGGAGGTAAAAAAAAACTATGTTAGAATTTGACATGTTGGTAGTTTCCAAGCCTGTTGGTAGCCAAGGTGTTTCCTATATATCGTCGAAATATCGATTGGTTTATAAATACACCCTCCTCTTCAGCGGCGACTGAGGTTCCCTTAAGACCACCCTTATCAGGGGATCAGAATGTAAAAACGAATATCGGGATCGGAGAAATCTTCGCAGCATGATGATAACATTCGTCGTGATGGCACGTGGAATTTTGAGGTCTTCGAAGTATAGGCCGGCCATGGAAGAAGAGGATGAAAACAATGGACGACGTCGGGGACTAGCACGACGACGCAAAAAACAAAATGGCGTCGCAAAAAATCAAAGACCAATAAAGTAAGAGTTCCGAGGGAAAAAATGTGTTGTATCCCCGCACCGGAAGAAATGGGAGATTTAGAAAGTTGAAATTGCGTCCATTTTAACGGCTGAAAAATATGCAAATTCTCTTCCGGAATGTTCGACTTGATTACGCGACCTAATTTCGTATATCTGCGGTTGTTACGTGGAGTTTCGGACAATTTCCGATCAGTTTTGGCTTACCTACGATCTGGAGTGCGGTCCGCGCCTTCTCTACGATGTGATTTTAGATCCAAATTCGCTCGTGAGATGTAACGTCCCTCTTAGCTCCTTCCCGATTTCCTCGAGGCACTTTTACACCAAACACAATCGTCGAAGGGGACAACACGTAAAGATTTCGAGAGGACGATTCCGTAAAATCCGCGCAGGAATTTCGACTTTAGACGATATATAACTTTCGACGTTCGGATGAGGAATAATATCACCTCAACGAACCTCACTTACGAAACCGTATGCACCGGCCATCATTGCAAATGCATCGAGAATGCTGTGGAAACAAAACGCAACGTATATAGAGAGAGTCAGATGCAAGCACACCCTGACGGGCTGCCCTGCAACTAGACCACGGTTCGTTGCAAAATGCAATGCATTCGGAGTGAGCGTCGAACTAAATGGACGATGGATGGCGCGTCATAGGTGGTAGGTCGTCGGGCGGATTCGGTCGCGTTAGTAAAATTAGAATCGTTTGTCCTCTCCGGGAACGATAAATGGGATGAAAATTGGTTAGGGTTTTCCGTTTTCCGATTGCGAGTATTTCTTGAGGTCCGTCGGTATTACGTCAGGTACCGAAAGAGATCATGTGCGAATGCAGTCGGTCAGGCGAAGCGGAAACGTTGCATGGAGCCGAACGTGGCCGAAGTTTGCGTTGCAGCCCGTTTTCTAGATAGGCAAGCTCTTGGTCCCTACCGCATATTGATCTTCTTGCATTCGGCGATGCAACAGAACGTATAACAGAACGGTTTTCCGCGTACAATCGGAATGCACTGGTTTTATATGTATACGGTACAAATACAGGCGTTTTAACTGACATAATTTTTACATCAAAATCGAAGCCAGTCTAAGAGAAGATTGTCAAAGCTATCGTAGTATAGAAAATTTTGATTAATTAAGGGATATCTCGAGTGGTTCATATTATTAAAGTACCTACCATCATTTATTAGCATATATTTTATTAAAGTTGGCTCACGAACTTACCATTTTTTTTTGTGAAATTCATACAAGGGGGCCTTATATAAAAAAGAGATTAGTCCATACCGCCTTTATTTATAGGCCGATTTTAATAATTGAAACGGAAAATTAAATGGCTGGGTGTAGACTATAAAATGAGCTGATAAAATTATTTATAGCCCTTGAGCCTTCTAAGGTTTTAGGACCTATTTTTGTTTTATTAGACTATCCCCTTTCTTGATTCTGACGGAGAATTCTTTTCTGACAACAACAATATATCGCAAGTACACCTTTACATAAGAAAAAATCATTTACATAAGAGTAAATCAAGTTGTCTGGAAAAAAAAAACAAATGTCTCACGATTTCTCAAGTTGATTTTGTTTCTAAAATGAACGAAGAACAGCGTTTAGATGTGCTTCGAGTTTAATTTGAATGCGCTGATAATACTTATCGAGCTGCAAAACTTTATTCGCCGCGCTATCCAAACAGAGGTCGTCCAAGAGGATCAAAATTTCAACGATTAGTGAACAAGATATACGGCGCTTTCAAACAGCCAAAAAAAATTGCAAGCGTCAACATCTGGATGAAAATCTACGACTCAACGTACTTATGAATATCGAGGAAAAGCACTGGGCTTCCACTAGAGAGATTGCTGCTAATTTAGGAACTTCCAAGGATACCGTGCAGAAAATTTTGAAAAAAGAGAAAGCAAAACAGTGTATTCCGCGTAAAATTCATGCAATAGAGGCTGGTGATCTTGAACGTCGTTTCTTTTTAGACAAAATTCAAGAAGATCCATCCTTCTACCAAAGAATTTTATGGTCAGATAAGTGTGGGTTTCTTCAATAACTGTACATTCAACCGAAACAATCATCGTTATTGGGCTCAGGAAAATAAGCATGTGACGGTGGACGACGATTTTCAGCATAGATTATCTGTAAAAGTCTGGTGAAGCATTTTGCACAATAAACATATTGGGCCTACTTTTATTGATGGTACACAAATTAGACCGGCACAAATTCCACGGAATTCTGCGGGTAGATCTGGGAAATTTCCTTGAGGAGCTTCCGCTCATTTCGGAATGTGATATTTCAGCAGGATGATGCTGAATGATGATGGTGATGGTGGTGAATGATGATGGTGCTGGATGATGCTGCCCCTCGCAATGCCCTTCTGAATAGGGAACATTTAACCAGAAGATTTGGCGATTCTAGGATTGGGATATATGGACCCATCTCTTGGTCGACACGTTCGCCAGACATTACTCCAATGGACACTTTTCCTTGGGGATATCTTCAAGATCATGTTTCTGTAGCGCCTCCAGAAGATGAGAATCACTTAAGAAGTAAAATTACTGTAGCTTCCCAGAGAAGTCCTGCAGAAATGTTATCCAATGCAACATATGGAGGATACGCAAAAATGCCGGCGATATTTAGCAAAAAATACAACACAATTTGAGCATACGGTATAATAATACATAATTTTTTTACCGTTTCCTTCGTTCCATTTTGTTTTCTTTAACTTCTACATAAATTTGTTTCCAATCCTAGTGGTATTTTTACATACGACTAAATAATTTTATTACCTTTTTATATTTAGGAATTTCTATTATTAATAGATATCGTCCACTAAAACTTCTACATATAGCTCTTTAGTGTGCTGTCCCACAGTCCTTGTAGTCTTAACTATTTCCGGTATTAACGATATTATTTCCAAACAAGAAGCTTTTAGCGTTCACCCCGACAAAATTATTTTTATGGCCGTCAAAAACAGCCACTAAAAGATACGATAATAATACTGGTTCCGATGCCCCGCCAGTAACGGACGATTCCCAACAATTTTTGCCCATTTTCCATTCGTATTTTATAACCGTGAATGCAACAGCGTTGGTCACATTGCCCACCGGACAAACTAGTGCTGAAGGTGAGGATTTTTGTAGACATCTTCAACCTCCAACGTTTTCCCCTTTGATTGTATGTTACGTATCAAGTACACGTCCACTATGTAGACTTGTAGACGGTTGGTCGTCCTAACATTTTTACTACTCGCTTACATTAGTAACGTCCGTAGTGGTCTCATAAAGGCTTTCATTCGTACCCTTAACGTTTCAGTATTTTTACTGATGTAAAACTACTTTACAGCGTGCGAGATAAATATACTCAAAATAAAACTGATAGTAGGCATTACACTGGTCTAGCTTTTAATGTAAGTTAAATTTAGTTTTTAAGGGAATTAAGTAAAAATCTAAGTAAGGGTTTCAAAAATGATATTTATTGAATTCGTATCACTTTGGAGTTGAGCTAAATTGTGCAACAATAAAGTCCTGTATTCGTTAGAAATGTATAATTCAAAACAAAAAAAATTTAAATGCCAGAATTGTGCAGAAGGGACCCAGTATAGATCCCCGTGTAACTCCCAAGTTTTACTTACACTACTTCCGACCTTATTTTATCTAAATACGGGGTAATTACCCAGAAAATCACAATACCCCAAAGGCTTCCCCATTGGTAACAGACCAAATCATCAGTTGTTATGTAAATAATATCCGTAAACGTCAGTTGCCACAATCATATATATCACAATTTATTTATCAATAAATTATTCACTAATTCATGTATATTACGCGAGGAAAAAATGGATTAATCTTAACTTGATTTTGTCCGCATGGATTATCGCCATGATGTTGCTCCGTCAACATCCATATTCTATCGATTTGTCACTGTTAAGTGGGTGTGGATATATTGGATGATCATCTTGAAAGTTTAATATTAAAACTAACTAACTCAGTTTCTGCTGGAAGAAGGTATGGATTGACCGGACTATTTTTGCAGTACGATAACTCGTATTCTTTAAAAAATGGTTTTTAACAAACAATGCACACTAAAATTTTAGCTTATTGAAAAGTTGTTCATATTTTCTCATGCTTGACACATTAGTAAAAATCTCGTCGGTAGGTACATAAAACAATCAAATTATCGATAACGTACAGTAGAAACAGTAATAGCCCCAAAATAGAGCCCTTAGGTACACCACGCGGGATATTTACCCGCTGAGATCTTACGTGCCTTTCATCTTGATCGTGGTAACACACCATTTCCACGCTCCAACTATAAAAAAAGACCCAATCTAGAGATACTGCGCAAAACGCATTCTTTCCTTTTTCATCTCCAAGTGAAGTTTCATTAGAAACAGTGTCAAAGGATATCCGTGAAAATCTAAACTGTAATATCTTTTTTTAATAACTTTAATTTCGTCAAACAATCGATGCCTTTGGGTGCTTTAGAATGCGTCGAGAACATGTCCCGTAGAAGATGATATATTCACTCTATACTGAAGATGTTCAGCAATTTTTCCCACACACTATTTCAGTAAAGACTCCAATATTGTATCTCGTGGCTATTACGCTTGTCCTTAATGGCACACGCAACTTCTTGTATGTGCATGATTTTATTCGACTGATAAGTGTCTTTGTGTGTCTGATAGTTGTTTGATTTTAACGTAAATTTATTTAATATACTTAATACAATTTATTATATTGTAAGAGTTAATCAAATTCTGTTTAACTTTACTACAATTGTGTTAACATTTACAATATATTTTCCTCAGTGTGTCAGTACTTCTCCTTGGCTATTATATTTTTCATATTTTAGAGTAGAGCGGATGAAAATTGAAAATAAACAGTCCCGTCAACAAAAAAACTAAATTTAATTTGTCGAAAGTATCCAGAACTCTTCATCTACCTCGCATTTGTGCCGAAAATAAAGCAGCAAGTACACACATGTATTTTTCGGCCCGTATACGATCTCCACTGATGGGGTCGTTAACGGCGAAATCCGTCTCAGGATGGCGGACATCGCCAGGGGTGCAGCGGGAGGGTTACAACTCGCTGCGTGTCTGGTACAGTGTCTAGACTATAAGATGCCTTGATCAATACCAAAGGTCATTGCCATCGGGAATAGAGAGATCGTAGTATCCTGCCGTATACGGGCCCCCGTCCGTCGCTAGCAGGACCTAGCCGCAGCTCCACATAGTGCGACAATATCGGTTCACCTATGTCCTCGTCTCGGTGGTGCTAGCGCTTTCGGGAATAGTGCGACGAATCCCGGAAACGGGAAAGAGATCGCTCGCATCGGTTGCCCAGAAACCAGGCGGCCAAACCGAGAGTGCATTGGCACTAGAAATTGTCGTTTTGTTTATTATATAATCGTATATACCGTGCGAGCAAAAAATCCCGAATATCACGTGACCCGTGAATTTAGTCTTTTTTTGTTTTAAGGTTGATTTTGCAGTATGGGTTGGCAATAATAATGCCATTAGCGTGCATATCAGCTTACGCATGGTTTACATGTCATTTTCATTTTTACTATTATATAATAACTGTTCTTTTGAGAACACTTTACAATTAAAATTGTTTATTTGAAGTAAGTTTTTTATTATATTGTAATAATGTGGAACTTTAACCATAAAATTTTGGGCAACATTATACAAGTGAACAAGATGCTTTTATTTTAATGGCATTCATTCGTAGTGAAACTAGGAACCCAGATGATTCGTGGACGCATTCTGTACAATCTTGTATTAAACAATTTATAGAACAATTTCCAGATGAAAAAGTCGATTATGACAGATTAGGCATAAGTTCATATTTTACATCAATCGACGCGTGTTTCTCGAGTTATAAACGAAAAACATTTTCGGCGCGTCAACATTTTAACTTGACCGCTTCACCATGGACGGAGCCCGTCAAATTTCTTGATCCCCCTAAAGCGCAACTCCGGCTTTAGACGTCGTAATTCTAGTATATTATATATCAATCGACGCGTCTTTGTATGTAGATTGCAGAGAAATAAACCGCATTTGTGTATCTCTAACAGTTCTGAAGTTATACGCGAAAAACACTTTCGGGGCGTCAACATTTTAATTTGACCGCTGCACCATGGACGGAGCCCGTCAAATTTCTTGATCCCCCTAAGGTGCAACTCCGGCTCTAGACGTCGCAATTCTAGTATACTATATATCAATCGACGCGTCTTTGTCTGTAGATTACAGAGAAATAAACCGCATTTGTGTATCTCTAACCGTTCTGATGTTATAAGCGAAAAACATTTTCGGGGCGTCAATATTTTAATTTGACCCATTCACCAAGGACGAAGCCGGTCAAATTTCTAGGTTCCCCTAAAGTGCAGGTTTTAAACGTCAAAGAGAAGTTGAGGACATACCACAAGAGACTTTAATAAAGATAATATGAAAAGAAGAGTGCAACTTTGCATTTTAAATCAAGGCATGCATTTTGAATGCATGTTATAAAAAGATGTTTTTAGAAATGAATAAAATTTTAAATTGATTTGATTGTTTATACAATCCCTAAATACTGTTTAAAGATTATTATCCATTATACAAATTATGCAACAAAATTCTCATCTTCGTTCATACGTCGTTTATCCCCAGCAAACATACCTCTTTCTAATTTCCTATATATGATAGTATTTCCCCTACACAGCCACTAAAAATATCCTGAAAAAAACACCTCATCAGAAGTTCTGGCGATTCTCCTTCGCCTCTCCGAAGTCCATTAGTTCACAAAATTACAGGATCTGATGGTCACAACATCATCTTCAAAACGTAGGATTCGGGTTCCGCTACATCCAATTAAAATTGGAGTATGGGTGGAGATGTCACGTGGAAGAATTATTGGCCCCGTATTCTGTAAAGACACTATCAATGCCAGACGATATCTAAAGACTATTTTTGGTGCCATTTACTAACCGATTAGATGATGCGAAATTGACGGGCAGATTCTGTCACTATAAAATAGATGGTTCAAGTCACATTATTTTAAAGCTACTGCCTAAAAAGAAAACAAAACATTTGCCAACACCCACACTAGATTTGAAACGGTTCTTTAACAACTACTTATACGAATTACATAACAGGTATTCGCTAATGTAAGGTTTTCGATCTATTAAACGCGATGGAAGAGGACATTGAACTTTCGTCGCGAAATTTCTATTGTAATTTTTTAGAAATATCTGATCTCTCACTCGTAGGTATGTATGTTATACGTGCCAAAGAGATAGTCATCAGGGATCTCTTATACCAAGAGATATTTATTTTTGATATTTCCCAATTGTGATGTTTAAATGTATCGCTCGTTAAATAGGCAAAGCTTGGGACTGTTCAGAAACGTCACGTTAATCAGGGGCGTACTAGACACACCTGCTGCTGTGCACAATGATCCGGTGTAAGAATGAATATATTCTAGTGTGAATTATTGAGATATGTTGTTACTACTTAAGCAAAAATTATGGAGTGTATTACAATGATCGTATATACCGGGTTTTAGGGAATTTAACTTTCTACTGTTTGTCATCCTGTCTAAAATTCGTAAATTCGACAAAAAACGAGTCATTGACACAACTGCGATCGATATAGATTTGTTTTGATATTCTTTGGATTTTCATAACAATTTCTCTTAGTAAAAAAAAAGTACGGTTATGTTTATATTATTATTTATTATAATTAAATATAATAAAAGGCACCCCAGTCTGTACTGCCAACCGTACTGTTAACAGAGGTCATTATAATATACATAGGTAACCCCTATTTTGTGTTCTGGTTTTCTTTAATTATACTATTAAATAAAAACTTGTGACTTTCAACTACACGTTTTTTTTTTTTACTACGCGCTGTAACAATATCACGTAGCGGTTTATAAAGATGAAAATTGTTTGACAATTGCACACTTGAAAATGAATAATATAAAGTTGTAGTGGATATAATTTATAACGCATTCCGTAAGTGTTTCCTATTGCACTTATATTTATAGTTGGTATTGATGGCGTCTGGTCAATGATTGGTCGGTGCTGAGGATGATTTAGATCGACAGAGGTAGATGGCGCTGCACTTTTAGTTGCGGATAGATTTGTGAGGTTAATGTATCATCTCTGAAACTTGACATTTTGTACGGTAATCATTCTTTTAATGGGATATAACACTTTCAGTTATGCAGACAACATTAGTACAAATAAATCGGCAGCTTATCTTCTAATATCTACAATTGTAGCAAAATTTAGGACGACTTTATAAATATATAAATAGGTTATTGTAACAGCCAAGGGAATTTGTTATATTTTTTTATTTAGACATAGAAGTAACAACATTTTCTAAGACGCAGAACAACCAACGAACCATGGGCCTATAATGGCATTTTTTACGGTTAACAAAAGGCTGCTCACAAACAGTGACGGAGATTTTGACTTGCCAGTCAAAATCAATTTAAAATTTATTAAAAACTGCATCATAAAGAGATATCACGGCCCCAAGATATAATACAAATATAGTTGGAAACAATTAAGGAATCAAATTGGAATAATATTTCTTAAAAATGTAGCCCCTAAAAAGAGCAATTTATAATCTAATAGGGGTAAAAAAAGCACAAAATATCTCTCATATTCATCCAGGATATCTATATACATAATTTCCTCCAATTCCTCAAAGTAATTCTTTTTAAAAGGTAGACCGATATTATTGTAATAATCATTTCTCTTCCTGATGCATTGTATTCAAATGCTTGTTTCTTTCAAGCCTTTTTTCTTGTATCAAAGGACAGGTTTCAAATTAAAATCGTATTAAAAAAACCTTAGGTCCATTCACCTATTGTATAACCGGTCAATAATCGAGGGAGAAAAGTGCATTAACGCGTTGGCTGCCACAAATCCGATACCCAAACGCATGTTAAGAAACCATTTTGTGTAGACACTCAAACCAATGGCCTGCTGTATTTTCGGAGTGCAGTGGCCTTCCAATGGAAACTAAACTGCCACTCCAACACTGATTCAGCACCAAGATAGAAAGTTAATAATATAATATAGACCGTCTAACAAATGCATGGTATAATAATGTATATGTATTAGAAATTTAAATAATTTCAATCGAGAAATATATAAGCTGCTTTTTACATACCTAGTTCTTTGTTTAATATAATAAGGCGGTAAGAAATTAATAAACATAATAGTATTAATATTAATTTTCAGACGTTATAAATCAAAATTTCTATATTTTTACTACCAATAATAAACAATATCAGGGTAATTTGAGGATACATAATTCGGAAATTATTACGAAAACAGTAGGTACCTATATATTTTAACACTGGCATGATAGACTAACAGACAGTATTCATTAAAGCCAAAAGAAACACCGTTCACATATGAATTAAAAATACAATAAATAAGAGCAATGTTCCAAAATAAATCTGAAAACAAAATTCTAAAGGCAAAACTATTTCAGAAAAGTTAGGCCAAAAATCACATTAAAATCAAACAAATAATCAAACCAGGAAATAGATTAATTTTTGAAATAATTTCCGGGATAAATTCGACTCTGAAATAGGACTCTTCCCCCGTCAATTTTTAAGCCTACTTTTTCGTACATTTTTAGTTAATAACTTTCTCTTTTTTTCAACCGATATAGTTAATGCAATGCCTTTTAATGTTCTTTATATAAATTCAGAACACAACCCCTTTATTCCATTCAATAATTCGCCGTAAATTTAAGGCCTATAAGCACTCACGTTAGTTTTACGCCAGGCAAACAACCATTTTCTTTATATGAGGACACCGTAGCTTTCAGGGACCCTCATAGACCAATAGCGCAATAGAAAAATAGAGATTCCCATCCCCTAACACGGCCGGCTAGGGGGAGTTACTCTGCTCCGTTATAATGATGAAATTGCCCCTCTTCCCTACACACATACAGCAACCCCTGCGATTAATTCGTAAAACCTTGGCCCTGCTATGGACGATTTATTATGGAAAAACTCGTGTTAAACGCCAGACGAATACGGTGTCAAAATAAATAAGAGAAAAATAAACACAACGTTGAAAGGTATAGGGTCGCTCTCTGAAAAAAAATTGTACGATCTCTGGGCGTTAAAAAGTGTATGAGACCACGTGCGAATTCGCCACGATTAAACCTAACGATAAAGTAGTAAATCTGCGAGACGGGCTTCGTTAAAAATCCGTTTCCTAAAAACGTGTTTTTTTTCCGATCTAAGTGGGCCATTAAAATATTAACCTCAAACGTGGAGGAAGGCCGTGCGTTTTTGGGGCGACCGTGCGGACAGATAAGGCGTTTGTCGGTTGAAAATACGAATTTCTACACGGCCGAAAACTATAACTAGGTCAAATTAAAATCACACAGGCAGGCCAGGCATCGGTGAGACTGATATTACAGACTTACCCAGTTTATATTCGCATATTGCGTAATTATCGTGGACGCTCCTTCACGTACACCCTCACTGGACACTTCCAACGGTCTTCCCGCACGTCCTCGTCGCGATGGGCGCATTCCCGACGCCCCAGGCGGTCGCGAATTCCCGATTCACGACCGCTGGATTTTCGCACGACACCATATATTATAGACGGTATTCGGCCACCAACTGACGGATCGGATTCGCGAATCGGGCCGAAAGCGCCATCTCGCCGCGGCCGCGCAAACCCGAATTCGCGAATGCCGCGAGCGCGCTATCGGAAGGCTATTTTTAAATTTCGCGAACGTACGTCGCGTACCGAAAAACGCCTCTTCCTCCCCGTTTCATAGCCGTCCTCACGTGGGTATATCCACGTTGAAAATATCTGCTTCCACATTACGTTCAATATTATTGCCCGAAATATCTTGTTTCCCGTCGTTTCCGTTTCCATCGGTTTCGCGCCCAAGTTCACCCCGAACTCGGTCGATAAAAAAAATAAACAAAAGAAGGTGCAAAATTAAAACTTACCTGTCAAAATCGATAACGCACCGTCCACCGACTTCATACCGCTGTTCGACGTAAGCGCGGGGTTCGATAAACTCGTAAATTCGCGGCGAAATTTAACTGGCAGTGTGCGCGTTTTTCTCCGGAAAAACCTTCTGATTGAATGTGCAGCGGTTCCGGACCGGGAAATGCCAGGTTTCGGCCGGGAAACGTCGTAAAATTTAAATAGAAATACAAATCAGTTGACCGTGAACGGACGCCATATTGTTGTACGATTGCGCAAGGAAGTATGGCGCCTATTCTCTAGAACCTGCATAATTACGCTATATGCCGTTATTATTTATTTTTGGCATTTTGAAGAGATGCGATTTTCATAGTTAAAATAACTTTGTGGTGCAACTACAAATTTAACAAATACGGCAGTGCGATTCAAACAAATTTAATGTTGGAGTGTTATCTTATATATTGCCTTATTAAAATTCATATTAAAGCATTGATGTGTATTTCTTTCATTAATTTAAAATAAAATAAATTAATAAATCATACCTACCTTTTTGTTATTTTTATTAATAGAGATTATTGATTCTACCAGAACAAAGGTACGAATACTTTATATTCGTACCCCATAAAAGCTAATAATTTTACCAGAAATATAACTATCAAGTTCCAATGTATGTTGAATATTCCTACCTTGAATTGAAACTTACAGCAGCAATCTTTAAATAAATTTATTCATAAGCCTACGACATCAAAAGAAGTAAAAATTCCTTCCATAAAGTATTCGTACGATGGGTTGCCTATCTAAGCAGGGCAACACGATGTATATGTATATACAGAGTGAATTCTTGCTAGGTGCAACGTGCGAATAAGCTCAATAATGAATAAAAGATAGGGCTAGGTCTTTCAGTTCGTTAGAAAAGGATATGCATTATTCTGCTGTGCAGTCAGATTGCAATTGACATTGCAGTAGCGATAAGGTTATTGGAGTTAAAACTATCGGAAAGAAATAATAAAACAAAGCGGATATCGTAGCAGACTATCACGAAAAAGCCATTTATAAATGAAATAGACAGCACCCACATAGCAAAATTCATATTTATAGTTGTGTAATACATATTTCATGGGGAAATATATTATTTGGGAAGGTTGGGTACAAATATTCTATGGGAAGGCATTTTTATTCATTTCCTTGTTGTAAGCAATAAAAACAAATTTATTGAAAAATGCTTGCGGTGAACTTTATTCCATACTAAGAGTATAGAGATGCTCAAGGCAGATTGGAACTCGATGTTGTTCGTCTTTTTATTCGGAGGAGTGAGGTAGTGATTCTCTTTACAATAGCAAATTTCTGTTTTATTCACTTTGGGCATGCTTTGAACGTAGTTTATTGGCGAATTTGTGAACGCAGCCACAAATAAGGTTATGTATTATATGATGTACAAGATCGTTTTGGCAGATGTTTAACAGCTGCTACGCAAGTATGGCAGTGGCGTTTTATTGCATTATTATTTGTTGTAATGCGGGCTCAAAAATATCAAATTTAACTGGGCCACGTCACACGATTAAAGTGAATTCACTCCTGCGACGACTACTTTATGGAGTCACTGTAAGTATTTGACATAATAAAACGCAAACAATATTCATCAAGTTAGTGCTTTATTCAAAAAACATTTTTCATATCAACTTCATTAAATATATAAAGCTTTATTTTACAGTATTGTTCCTTAATTTTTTTTTATCTTATATATATATTTTTTTTTTCTCTCAATTTATTCAAATTAAATACACATTTTACTCCGTTGCTCACTCCACCATGGTTACATACATGGATCAGAATCTCGACTAAGTGACTCTATCTACTAATTCGTAGTTGTGCACCAGTGTCTGGGATTTTTCTTTCGAATTCGATTACCAGTACCGAAAACGGATGTCGTTAAAAGCTCCGACACCATCGGGATTTGCGATCTACTACTAGTAATATTTATTTTGGGACAGTGTTATTGTGAGATTCGCTCTAAATCCGTATATCCCTTTGGTGTTAGTACATAATATACTTAACATATTTTTGTATATGTATACTATAAAGAAGTATTATGCTAAAAGTGTTGTTTCAACAAAATACATATTTACAATGCGGTAGTAATAACAGTGGTAATAGTGGGAAGAGATTCCCTCGGAAAATGTAACATGTTATTTGTTACTACTTGGATCGAAAGTGCATTTAAATAATGAGTTACGT
Source organism: Osmoderma eremita (assembly GCA_031763485.1). Lineage (NCBI taxonomy): Eukaryota > Metazoa > Arthropoda > Insecta > Coleoptera > Scarabaeidae > Osmoderma > Osmoderma eremita. The sequence continues at coordinate 14,601 of JARFOC010000555.1, forward strand.
AACAACGAGCGGGATTAAGAAAAAGAAACTTAATATCATACATCATCAGTAATAGCAGTCGTAGGATCAACCGCTTTTGCATAATAATAATAATAAATGAAGAAGCAAAAAAACGATCAGTGTTCAATCATTACAAACTAAGAACTTAAATATTCAAATCAAGACAGTATTCTCATCTCTCACCATACATTAGGGTGTTCAAAATTAAGTGTTCAGTTTTAATATCGGAGCACACAATCGATTAAATTAGCGAATACTTATCTTCTATTGAACCGGGAGACTTTTAATAAGCAACCAAGAGATTTCCATTCCATAATTTTATTTTTAATATTGGATCGTCCGATTATTTAATAATATCGTGTTTGTATAACTAAACATTTAATTATCTTATCGACAGCAGGGAAAAATATCCGATCAGCTTTCCGATTTCACCCGCTGTGAAGTTGTAGCTCCGATATTAACACGTTTGGCCGTAACGAAAGACACTTACCTCTGTACACCGCATTATTTTCTCTTTCATAACATTTATTAAATGATAGTATCCACATTTTATCATCGTCGACTCCCTCATCGTTAAAATAAACTGTGTACGTAGTCATTATTATATTGCTTAATCGATAATAGTAAAAATCCTTTCTCCGGCTAACTAATATGTGTTATTCCCCATATTTTACACAAAAAAAGACAAAAATACATAAAAATACGTACAAATATAAAATAACACATCTGGGGAATCAAAAAATTCTTATTATAATATCTATCACGACTAGAAGATTTTCATTATCATATTTATTATATACAGTATCGACCACTGAAACTGATACGCGCAAATATCACAGAAACAAAGGCAAAGCATGAAGTTTATTAATAAAAAAAAATAGAAATTGGCGATTTTTTATTATGCCCACAATATTGAAAATCTTCAACGGAACAATCCAGTCAAATAGAGAATTAACGTACGGGATGAATGAGAATTTCCTCAGTTCTGGGGGAACGAAACACCATTTCCGCTCAGTTAATGAGAAGAAGAAATGAATTTGCTATGTCACTTTAAGAAGAATATTTGTCCCAAATAATATTCCCATTAGAATCGTACGACTCCCAAAAACAGTTGGTGAATGAGCAATAATTAAATTTGTATTATAACTTTTTTTAATAACCATACCACTGCGAAAAAGTTGTATCAAAAGGCCGGGCAGAAACTGAAGAATAGTGTGCAACCGGTTTCATCATACCAAAGACGGAGAATTTAAAAATATCGGTTCGACCCTGGATTTTAGATAGGACAGGGTGGAAGAGCAAGAAACTGACAAGTAGTAGGATTAGCAAGTGGGCTGCTGGATCTTAAACAGCGGATGGACAATTCTTTCCGGATAGATAATTTTATAGTATACCGAGCAATGAGAAAATGCCTAAGCAAACATACGGAAATGAAAGTTTACAAAGCCATTGACAGACCCATCCTTACTTTCGATTGTGAATCGTGGACTTTAACGCAAAAAAGTATGATACGTGCAACAGAAATGAGGTATCTACGAAGGGTTCAAGGGATTACTAGGGTCGATAGAGTTAGAAACCAAGACATCAGAGAAAAACTAGAAGTGGAAGCAGAGGCTAGGACATAATACACAAGTGAAAAGAATTTGAGCAGCTTGAATGACTGGGAGGAGTAGAGGACGACCCAAGGAGACGTTGGATAATACAGTTTCGAACATCTTACGAAGGAAAGGAAAAACATGGTTGGAAGCGAAGAATATGCCAGTGGACAGAAAAAATTGGATGAATTTTATCCAGAGTAATTTTGACCAAAGACAGATTCGAATTCACGATATTCCGCGCTGTCCAGGTATATTTAATACGATTGAATTTCTTTTTACATTCAAGGCATTAATTTAAATACCTTTCGCGCATGTGTTTCGTTTTTAAAATATTAGACTTTATTCGAGACGTCAGCGTCAGGGGTCTGGCCTGAGATATTCAATGGGAATTTTCGCAGAGTGGGGCAAAATTTACATCTAGAAGAATCCGAATCCTGCCAGCGGGGATATTGAAGAAAGGATCTTCCAAACAACATCGAAAACTTTGAAAGAATGAGATAAGAGGCGAGATGAGATTGATTGAACCTTCCGTAGTTAAAAAAGTTTTGCGGGAATTTCAATATCGTATCGGATACTGATACTTGATGAAATAATTTTTATCGCATTTTACTGCTTTTTCTAGAAAAATAATAGCTTGTTGTTGGGTCATTCCGTATACATTAAATAATCATTAAAAAAAACTAAAACCAAAAATCAACGCGTCACCATCTATCTATAAAAACCTTGTCCGCTTCGAATTTTAAATATTTCCAGTTTGTTTCGGTGATATTTGCGTGTGATTTGCTCCGTGTAAATATCGTATAGTAATTATCCGGTTTTACCTCTTTTTCCTTGCCAACCGACTAACAACTAATGATTATATTATACAGTGCGGACGTAAATTGTGTTACCCCGCTTCGTAAGTTTTGAGAAGAATGAGATAGAGAAACGAAACAGAGACGAGATGAAATTAGAGGCACATTATATTTTGGTTATAGCTAGATGCACTGAATTCAAAACGTAAGATGGCGTTGTTACCTTTAAAATTTTAAATAGAAAGTATGTTCATAAAAAACCTTATTTGTAAGATATTTTTATTATGTTTACGCATATGGAAACAGTTTTACGATTTTCTATGTTTTTACGGACATATCCCGCAATAAAAGATAGAGGTACTTTACCTTTAGGATACCCCTCGTGTTTATTTCCTAGGAAACGTATTTTAGAATTTAAAAGAAACGTCCAAATATTATTTATCCCATCTATCTTACGTTTCGAGTCCAGTGCATCTCGCTATAACCAAAATATAATTTGCCTCTAATTTCATCTCGTCTTTGTTTAGTTTCTCTCTCTCATTCCTCTCAAAAGTTAGGAGTGGGGGGAGGAGCACATTTTACGTGCGCACTGTATAAACGAAACAAAAATTAAAAATAAAAACAACAAATGCAATAAGCAGAGTATTATATCATTTAAAAAGTAATTTTTTTACAAACAACGGCTGTATATTGGGAGGGAAAAATCCAGCTTTTCGAACCGGCTATTGTATAATATCGAAGAAGGCACTCACTACAGATTTGAATCACGGAGGGTGTCCGAGTTTTTAGCTAGAACGGCGCTGTCGGATAGAGATAACAATAAATACAAATAAATAAAATAATAAATACACGATCGTGTCCCAAATAGGTCGTGTCGCCTCCAAACACTGTCTGTTCGCAATTGCCTTCTTCCGGTTCCGAAAACGCACTTCGAATAACTTTAAAATATCTGGTAAAATATATAATTGTAATAGATTACAAAAATGGATAAAAACAACTGGGGGGCGAATATCATCCGTGTTTTTTTCGACGATTCCGTGTGTTTTTACGCTAATCGTAACGCTGGTGCCAGTTATAGCGGTGGTGTTGGTGGTGGTAGCGATGTAATAATGATAATTACAAGTTATTACTACGGCGGTGCCGCGGTATAATAGTAGTAAGTATTCGTATAAATAAACGATAACGTCTAAGGTGATCCTAGAATCTTCCGACACTCATAGATGCGCTTTCTGGCCGTCCAGTTCGTAGAATAAGACGTAGGCTTCGCCGCTTATGATGTTTTTCGGTGAAATCGAAGAGACCCTGCAATAATATCGATGGCATGTAAAAAAAAACAATAAATAAATATATGATAGCGTCGTAATGACGTTTCTATTGAAAACAAATGCAAATAAAATTTCTCATTTAAGCGCATTAAGCGAAAATTACAAAACAATTCCCGAGAACCACAGGACTAAAATGGCCGTAAACTTCGATTATATCAGTTGGTAACACTGCAACAAACAAACGAATCTTTTTGAACGGGCGAATTAGTGTGATGAAATAATTTTATTGGCCGACAAAGTTGTGTTATGAATTACCATCGGTACACTAATGAAATAAAAATATACATATTTTTAAAAAATAAAAAGAAAAGCTAAACTAAAAAAGAAAAAACAAGTTTTATTTGGTAATCCCTATTTATTAACCCCACACAAACTTGTTACAACAGTGTTTGCCATATTTTCCTTGTTAATTATGTCTCTTCCACTAACCCGATTGATCTGCGTAACTATAATATATATTAGGGCAAGTTCCTTAATTCAACAATTGATGGCATCTGATTCGTCATCAACGGATGCAGGTTAATTTATGGTGGTTGTTAATACAACTCCGATGGCTACAGATTGAATGTGAATTTAGAAACCCTTTGTTGAATGTTGTATGTTTAACCCAACCCATATGCCAAATGCGAGAAATGAAATATAGCCTAAACGTGGAAAATTGTTTGTTGTACGCAGCTATTACTGCAACTGTGTTAAAAACCAATCATTTTTAATTGTATTTTATCTTCCAAGTGTTGTTGCACCGTTATTTAAATCAATGTGTACATAACCTCTACAACTATTAATCAGATCCATCCACCATCGAAGCAGATGGAACATCAGAAAATTTTGGTGACGTTCAAGATGAGTTTAGGAACTTGTTGGATGGATTATTATTACGTCATATCACAAAACATGTTTCATTTAGGAACTTTTCGGTTGTAATTGATGCCATCAGAGTGCAAACATGTTGAATTAAGGAACTTGTCCTTACTATATACATATATATGTTTTAACATAAAGAAATGAACGCTACTTGCGACTTTAATTTGTAATCAAGGTTTGCAACAGCAAATCATTTATTTATAAGCATCTTGGAGTACAGGCCAAGGACAATTTAATAAATAATACATGCATCTTAATTTTTAGGTTATGGACGCATCTGTATATGTAAGATTCCATGAAAATGTTATTTACGACAATTTTCTCGATGTTTTTGACATTTGTGTGAAACTATATACCATTCTATACGAGTTTATACTGTTTATTTTCAATATATTTTTATCTTAAAACGTTTACGCCTTAATGCCGCCATTAAGGTGGGTATTCACTATTGCGCGTTAATAACCGCGCGTGTATAACTGATGCATCCAAGTCCACAAAATCAACCGCACTCCCGTTGACTTTGTGGACATCGATGCCTTTAATTAGAGCGAGTTCTCCATAATTTTGCTTCGTTCTAATTCGCACAATGATGAACACCCGTCTTGATACCGCTTATACAGAGAGTGGGGGGAATCTCTGTATTGTCGGTAAGTAAGGCACCTTTATCGAAATTTGAATTTTCAAGTGACGAATAATTATTTCTAGTAATAATCCATAATCAAATCTGCTCGAAAGCACATTAATATGATCCTGTCATCTCGGATACGCAAGTATGCAAATTTTGAACGCGCTAGGACATTCAAGTGTGCTTAAATTGCACCAGTAGAGGTGGTGACCAACTGACATTACCGATACAAGTCAAGTTCATATAAAGCTTTTAAAAAAACAGCCGCATTGTTCGAAACGTTCTGCAATTCATCGAAATAAAAATCCAAGTAACCTGCATACCTTGAATCGTTGTACTCGTGCCAAGATGAGGAGTACGGATGCCTACAGTAGGCAGTGTAGTGGCCGCTGTACGTGGTCCCGCTGTGATTGGAGATCGCGTACAGATTATACCTGGACTGCGTGTTGTAACTGTTGGCCGAATAGTTGCTCATATCGAGACCCTCCAGGGGAAAGTCGACCGTAACAGAGAGTTTACCTCGAAATCTCTCCGTCGGAGAGAACCGTTTCAAATGTATAACTAGTATCTTCGGGAACTTCTGTATGCTAAACGATTTGGTGCATTTTCTCCTCTCCTTACACTTGGAGCACGTCTGAAACGTGGTTTTAGATGAATGAATTTCAATCGAAGCATAGAGTTACAAATAATGTAGAGATTAAATTAGTAAAAGTAAATATGCATAATGTACAATTTATTTCTACAACAGTAGCATTATATATAGGCTACTGATTAAAAGACAACAGCTACTGCGTGGCTAAAAACCGCCTTTCAGCCTCTTGCACGAACTTCAACGAACAATTAAGCGCAAAATTCAAAACATAACGCCGGATACAGTGAACTTGGGGTTAGAAAAAATAGTGAACGCTCTCAAAAGTTATTATAAACGTAATTCCCTACTCATCAGTGTCGTTTTGATTTGTAAAGCGCTTGTTACGTGTTCATATAGCAAGTCTACGTTAGCATAACTTTTGTTTGTCATTATTCATGTCGTAAAATTTTATACTACGCTACTGAATGCCACCAATCCGTAGAAAAATAAAATCCATAATAGCCACATAACTGTCGTACGGGAATTCACAGACACATTGTAAATACAAATGTTGTAACGTAGAAAGAAAAATTATTTTTGTTTGGTTGATTTAATATAACGTATCCTTCATATACTCACGGGTTTCTCGTCGCCATCTAAGGTCTCCTCCCTCGTAAAACTATCCAAACACTGCTGCAACCGTACAGGTCCGTTCTTCTGCGGTATAGGCAAGGAGAGGTCCCAAAACGGATCGAAAGTAACCGAACAGTGACCGCAGTAAGTGCATCTCAGTGTCGATTTCAATTGTCCCACGAAGATGTCTACGATTTTCGAATTGTCCATCCTCAAATACCGTTGCCAGGATTCGGCGGATTTTTCGGCATCGCTACGTTGGCAATGATATATTAAAAATTCGCCTCAAAAACTAAACTAACTTGATCGTCCAGTGTACCCACCTCAACTTCTCGTCGATCTCCGTTAGGATGGGTGCGGGTTTGGTCGTCACCCTGTTCACGTCTTCGTGGAGACCTTCCAAGAGGTACCGGAGAAACTCTTGCGCGTCCTGTTGGGAGTAGCCTATGAATCGGGGTGCGAATCGCTGTATTTGGGATTTCAGCGAGACGGTGTTGACTACGCGATCCGAACTATCTTCCGACCATAATTCCTTTATTACTTGACCGAAAGCTGGTCGTTGACAGAAAGAAATCAAGTTAGTAGTGTCGTGGAAATTATGTTAAATTATATTTTCTTTTATTAATGTTGATCTTACAGCGTGGATATTTTACCTAAAACCAACGAGGGCGAAAACAGGATACGATGGAATTGGAAGATATTACAAAAGTTGAATAGGCAAGACGTAGTAAGATTAGCTAGAACATGTTTAAAGACAGCAGTGGGACTCTGTGTTGTATCGACGTCTACTGCTTCAAAGCGAGCATAGATGTCGAGACCCGACGGCGATTCTCGCCCAAAACGGTACTCTGTGTGACTATCGCTTTCGCTTCGGCAATAATCGGAACAGCGGCGACAATCATAGGGAATTTCGATGATTTAGCACTAGAAATGTGGCGACATTGAGAATATAGTTAGGGTTTTCAAGAAATC
>JARFOC010000556.1:0-18846 GCA_031763485.1 Osmoderma eremita
GCATAATATTGTTGCATTTTCTTTATAAAATATATACTCTCCATACCGTCCGAGTTTCAGGTTGAGTCACTGTATATTGTTGGTTGATTTCCTTCATGTATCTTTGGTATATTCCACAGTAAAGCAACTAAATCAAGCAAAAAAGGAAATAAGAACTCGTGTTCCATCATATCAAAGTCTAATTATAAGATACACAAGTACAAACAAGTCGAGAATACACGGCATAACACACACGACTGTGTCAATAGATATGCACAGAGCATGCATAGATTTACACATGCATACGGCAGAGAGAAAGACGAACAAAATCATTGACGCCACTTGAATAGATGAATAGCTGTATTGAATAATGCATCCGAACACGTGAGTGAGCGTTCGTCATCCTCATTCTTTGTGCTATCGCCGGCCGCCATCCAACTCCGCATGCTGCTGCACCACCCGGCCAACACACCTCCATGCTCGCACACATTCTACGTATTACGGTTAATATAAAACAATAGCGCGACGCATGCATAATGCGAAACGAGGTGCTAAATAATTCCGCGATCATCGTTTATGAAGCTCGCGACGCGCCAGCTAGCGAATTTCGATTGGACGGCTAATAATTCATGCGGGCCGTTTGTAGTGGATGTTTGCTCTCTCCAGACGGTCGGTAGTGATGCGGTGACGGTGAACCGGAACTCGTAGTAGTTGCAAATTGCAACCCGCGAATTGAAGTAGCGCCACGTATTATAATATGAAATGCGTAACAAGTGGAGAGAGAGCGAGCGAGAGAGAGAGAGAGAGGGGGGTAGGGGGCAGCTACGAGGAAAGTCGAAGAAGGATGCCGCTGCAATCGACTTTTTGTTAAAAATTCACGCCAAAGCGCGAGAGTCTACGAAGATTATGAATCTGGAATAAACGAATCATGAGCGTACATCGAACCTGGATGTTCCCGCTTATACTTCCACTAATAATTGATTAATTGGTTATTGTGAAAAGTTGCAAATTTAAATTTTTTGAATTAAAATGTCATTCTTGAGTTCAACATCGACTTGCTAAGCAAGAGACAAATAGTAAAGACAGCAAGGACTGTGGGGCAGCACGATAAACACACTGTTCGGATTACTCCTCCCGCACAAGTATTAATTAATTCGGGACGACACGTGTTTCGGGAATACATGATTCCCATCATCAAGTCCGGCACCGAATGGCTTTCGAAGATCACTTAAACTAGACACACGCACTACCTTCTCTTCTCCCTTCACTCCCTCCACCGCTCACCCAAAAAACACACGCACACACATTTTTCCCACTTTGCCCTGACTCGCGCATTCCAAGAAAAGACCGCACGCCGTCTCAAAGGCACGAAACACACGCAACATTTTTCACACTTTGCCGTGACTGGCACGATTCTAAGAAAAGACCGCACGCCGTCTCAAAGGCACGTTTTTTTAACCACTCATAATAAATTAAATAGTGCTGAGAAAAATAACGGCGCTTCCTTACGATCTGTAATATCTAGATTATCTTATTTGAAGTAATTTTAATAGAAACAATTGAAAATCGAAATACTAAATAGGAAAATGATAATTCACAGTATCGGGAATTCTACACACCACAAATTGATTTCATAAAAATCGGTGCGTGTACGTCTAACATGCATATCATTTCGTTATTCGGGACTTATTTTCTTTCGAACTCTTGTTTTAAGAGACCACTAATACACACTACTAGTCACACTACCAAGACAATCGGTGCAATTCTTTCACCACCTTCAACTAAGAAAAATCCCTGAAACACGTCAAATTTTGATCGATAACTCGTGGGGAACAAATGATCTTCGTATCTTCAACCTCCTAGCCGCAGGAGTGGCAACTAGAAACACCTTAAACTACACTGGGGGTTGAATGATACTTCATTAACAAATCAGATAGAATAGTTGTTTATTTTCATTGAATTCTGTTCACGATTATTATTACTATTACTACAACATTTCCTCCAGGTAATTATGGCGCTTGCCTCCCATCTCCAAACTGTGGAAGCGGAGAAGCAAAAGTTGAGGGCCCAGGTGCGTCGGTTGTGCCAAGAAAACGCCTGGTTACGCGACGAATTGGCTTCCACGCAACAGAGACTTCAGGCGAGCGAACAGGCTGTCGCTCAGTTGGAAGAGGAGAAGCGCCACCTGGATTTCATGGCCTCCGTCAGTCGATACGATCAGGATTTGAACGAGGACAACGCTTCCGAACATTCGCGATCGGAGAAACCGGATCCGGTCGTCGATTTGTTCCCAGACGACGAGAATGCCGAGATGAATAGTAAGAAATGTGGTTTCTATTTGATATACGGACACGACATCTTATCTTATCTTATCTTTGTCGTTGTTTAAAAATGTCTTAAGTAAATCGTTTGGATTTGTACGAAACACTTACAAAATTCTAGATACGTTTCTCATTTGTGTTTCCCCTTCTTGATGTTAGCAACGGTATTTTTATAGTTACATCGTTATAGTGCCAATTCCCTTATTTAAGTTAAAAAATACCCGTTACCATCTTGTTGAGTAAAGAACTCTGAATACGCATTTCGGCAACTAAGTTGCCAATGTTTGATAGTGGCGTTCTAAGAACAGGATTGTTCTCGGAGTGCTACGCTTGACATTATATTTTTTCCCTTGTGGTTTTCTGCTGAGGATGGCAACTTAGTTGCCGATGTGCGCATTCAGAGTTCTTTACTCAACAAGGTGGTAAGGGGTATTTTTTAACTTAAATTTATTTTAAGCCACCGTATCCTATACCTAAATTCCCTTTGTTTGTTTATACAGATATGTCTCAGAATCCTCCGAGCACCTTAGCGCAACAAGTCAACGCGGGCTACGAGATTCCAGCTAGACTGAGAACTTTGCACAACTTAGTCATCCAGTACGCCTCTCAGGGACGCTACGAGGTCGCCGTGCCGCTATGCAAACAGGCGCTTGAAGATTTGGAAAAGACCAGCGGCCACGACCATCCAGATGTCGCTACTATGCTGAATATCTTGGCTCTGGTTTATAGGTATGTATCCGGGGGATATTTGAAATTCTCGGTAACTTGCGCTGCTTAGAAAGTTATGCAACTGGTATTGCGCGTTTGGTAATATACAAATGGGACCAAATTGAATTGAAAGCCTTAAGGCCTTAAGCCATGTCAAATATTTGTTCATATTACAATGAATCTACGTAAGTAACGAAACCCACGTGATCTCTAATATAACACGACGTATTTTAAGTTGGCAACGAATTAAATATTCCTAATATTTCCGTCTAAAACGATAAATAGCCGATATTTGACAGTTGACTTTCGTACGAAATATAACAATATTTCGTTAATTATTTCTGTCTTTATTTTATTCCTACATCTTCGTTAATCAAATTTGTTATAACTTTCACAATATAATTATTTCCCTATTTCTTGCCTGTATATAATTATTTATAACCCAAAACCTAAACTATCAAATTTTATCTGTCAATACATATGTTACGGGCAACTTGAAAAGTCCGGTCACTATGAATAATGAGTACCCTATCTTGGGCAAAATAATAAAACAAATGAACTGTAGTGTTTTTATTTATTATATGAAATTAAACTTACATAATTCTTATTGAAAGGTACAAAAAAGAACAATTCAAAATGTCACAAAAACTCGCCCAGCAAGAATAATCTTAATAAAATCCTTGCACAATTCTGAGATTTTAAATATTTCACTAATTTTTAAACGTTAAACGTTAAGAAAACCGTAGTGGGCGCTGTGAACTGGGAACGCATCACACAGGAACAATAGGGATATATTTGGAAATAGCGGCAAATTCAAATTTATTTCAATAGGAACAGCTGATTAAAATAATAGATAGTTTACGGAAAATCATAAACTATAACGTGAATCGTGTTCTGACAAGAACAAATTTGGAGACGACATTTAAAATACAATAAAATGAAAATATAAGCAAACAACAATTTGTTAGAAAATAGAAGATGAAAGCAGCGGAATCCGAGTGGAATGCAATCGACTGAATTTGACAAATGACATTGCAGTAAACATAGAGAACGCAGTTATCAGTGATATTTCATTTTATCCAACATAAATTCATTGCGGGAAAATTATACCCTTTTCGTGTGCGTAAATCTATCTCCAATATCAGCCAATAGTAAGCCGAGATATTTTCGCCTATCTTTTCCAACGCTGTTTTCTTAAAATGAATGGACTGTAGTTAGTAATCTGGGAAAAATCAACTGTAATATTTGAAAGCTTAGAATTGTGCAAGGATTTTATTAAGGTTAGAATTATGTATTCTTGCAAGGCGAGCTTTTGTGACATTTTGAATTGCAAAGAATGTTTGATCCCTTGCATTTACAACGTTTTGAAGTGCAGTCACCAGTACAATTGCAATGTTGGAAGTCTTGTCCATCAAAATGAGACTCTTTTCGAGCACATTCTCGAAGAGTTATATCAACTTTTGGAACATCGTCTATAGAAATGAACTTTTCTTTAGACACAGTGAATTTATTTCTGGAGTACAGTTGGTTTAAAATACCGTGTTTAGTTCCTAGTTCGTAAAGGCTTTCTTTTTCCACAGAAATAATGATAGCAATTATATTACGACTATCCGGCTTGGCCCGATCTACATCTGATACGCCCTTATTCGAACGCTTTGGCCTATTTCTGCAACAGGAAGTTTTGCATTTGAACGCGCCAACATTTTTTCGGCTTGCTTTTCATGTGATACTTTAGCTGCGTCACGAGCCTTTCGAATTTTACTTGATACTTCTTTCAGTAAAGATACAGCCTTCACATTATCAGTATTTTTCTCTGCATTGATCATAGTGTCCTCGTAGAAGTAGGGAAGTATTCATATTGCCCGGTCCAAGTGATAAATTGAAGCTATTTCAAACCTTTGAGTATTACCATGCTGCTATCTGAGTTGCATACCTTAAAGAGATCACGTGGATTTCATTATTTTGTTGATTCATTGTACTTCACTATATGTGCTGTAATTTTAATGTGCAATTGTAATTAATGGGCAGTTGTAATTAATGTGCAATTGTAATTAAAGTGGAATCGCAATTATTGTGCAATTGTAATTAATATGAAGTTGTAATTAATGTGCAATGGCAATTCATGTGAATCTGCAATTAATGTTCACTTGTAATTTAGGAGAATTGTCTGGAATTTTATGGTACCGTTCCGCGTTAATTGTTTCATGGAAAGAAAATAATTCTTCATCTTGACAGCGTCACTATAATTCATCTCCATGGATTTTAAACTTTTGTATCTGAACTTAAAAACTAATTATTTCCGGTTATTATTAGGGATCAGAATAAGTATAAAGAAGCCGCGAACTTACTGAACGACGCGTTGGCGATTCGGGAGAAAACCTTGGGAGAAAATCATCCGGCCGTGGCCGCAACTTTAAATAACTTGGCGGTGTTGTACGGTAAGAGGGGCAAATACAAGGAAGCGGAACCATTATGCAAGAGGGCGCTGGAGATTCGACAGAAGGTCTTGGGGAAAGAGCATCCGGACGTGGCAAAACAATTGAATAATCTCGCTCTGCTATGTCAGAATCAAGTAAGTCCCAAAGAATTGTTACGAAACGAAGATGCAACGTTTATTTCACTTGTTCTAATGTTCTTTCTCTCCGTTATTAGGGTAAATACGAAGAAGTGGAAAGGTATTATCAGAGGGCGCTGGAGATATACGAACAAACACTGGGTCCGGACGATCCGAACGTCGCCAAAACTAAGAATAACCTGGCCTCCTGCTATCTGAAACAGGGGAAGTACAGCGAAGCGGAAAAGTTATACAAACAGATCCTGAATAGGGCGCACGAACGGGAGTTCGGAAGAATTGACGGTGAGCACGAAAAAAGCAATGTATAAAAACGATATGTACCTAGTAAATAAAATGCGTTTAGATCTGCTTGATATCATCAGAGCTCCCGTAGTAAATTAGTCTTTGATTCCTTATAATTGGTGCTAAATGGTATTTTCTCTGGGATGTTAACTTTAAATTGCTTAAAATTTGATGGTCGTCGGGAAATAAGTCTTCCTTCCTATTTGGTGATTTAGTCATTTAGTCGATAAAATGAGATATAAGATAGAAAGCTTGAATAAAAATTATCTTGGACTGCGCATAAATAAGTCTGGTATAAATAATTTTATTTTTTATAATTGCTTTTGTAAATTAAGTATACTCGTAAATATGAATTTTGCTTTAAAAAACATTTATTTTCGTAAGTTATTTGCTTTTTAAAAGTGATTTTTTTTATGTAATCGATTCATTTACTTCATCTGCAACAATATACCACACACAATGCTACCAATGTACTAATATTTATCTTAAAATAATTAAGACTCTAAAAGGCATACATTGGGCGTACGCAAAATGTGCGGTTTAATAATTTAAACATAATACACATGGATATACAGTGGCGGTCATTAGAATAGGGATAATCACCATTTTCAAAGAATCTGACTTAAACATTTATTCTTAACTGTTGTTTTAATATTTTTATATATTTAGCGGATTCTTTATTAACTTTTACAATAAAATTATTATAAATTTTTTTTTACTTAACTATATCGTTAACAACATTAAGTGATGGCGCTGTTTTAAGTACGGACAATCTTGGAAATAACCGCAAAAGAAGTATTTTTGGAAAGATTGTATTCGATCTTAAGTAGGGATAACCTTTTACGGCATTTTTTTAAGATTATTCAAATGTTTTGCACCTCGTTGTGTAGCTCGTTTAGATCAATTATGTCTCTGGCCTTTACTACGCGACTCCATAAGATCGGGGCTAGAAACCGCGATGATAACATTTACCGAATTTCATCGAGTAAGTTCTTGATTCCTTTCCCTTCTAACGAAACGCAAACTATTTATATTACACTTGCATTCGTCAAGAAATAAAATAATTTAGGGTACAACCGAAATGGGCGAACTGTTTTTTTTATAAAATTTAAATAGCCAAGTTGAAAATTCTTATTGATGTCCCTATTACAATGTCCGCTACTGTATCCGCCTCTAACAGCATGCTTCGCTCCAAGCAATCATTTTTTATCATTTTACAGCTCTTTTTGCTTTTCATTTTAATATTGTGAGATGTGAACTTCTTAATTTAATAGATATTACACGTTTTTATATATTTTTTAAAGGTGTACATATCTATTTCCTTAATAGATTCGTATATTGGGGTTACATTAAAATAACGTGTCTTTTGAATATACGTTTTGTATCATACAGAGTGTTAGGCAACCTTTTTTTACATTCATATGCATCGTCATACAGCATTTTCGTCTAATGTTCTCTTTATTCCAAAATAAATGTATCGCCGTTTATACATTTTATTTGTTTCAAAATAAGCGTTGGCCATTATTTTTGAGAATTTATAATAATAAAGATTGAAATGACAGCCGGTAATATTTATGAAAGAAACAGGAGAACCATTTTTGTATGAAAGTCGCCTGACAGATATCAGCGCCTCTATGAATGGGCGACAGAACCAATCAACAAAAGAGCGGGGCATTTCAATACAAATGTAAATATACAACTAATTTAGTTTTTCCTCGTAGAATATGCACGCTTTTAACACGGACTATAACTATATCTCACGAAAATGTGTCCTTTGCATTTAAATGAGTATTCGCAGTATGGAAAATTTTTAGAGTTTTGGAGTTTTTATAAGTCAATTAACATTTTCGTTTGAATAAGTTTTTGCCCACAAATCATGTCGGTACGGCACTGATAAATAAATGGATAAAAAGTAACTAAGTGACTAAGTTCACTACCCTTAAAAGAGAGAAGTATCGATATGATTTTTGAGGAAAATATTTTTTCATGTCATCGGCCATTACGATCAATCGATAGGGAGATTACGCAAAATAGTTGTTGCTACAGAGACGGCAACAAATCCCGATAACCACGTGACTGATTTGAATTATATCAGTTGGTCACACTATTTGTGTTACCAACCTAGATTTGAAGTTCTGAATTACAGAAAGAAACCAGTGGTGTGGCACTATTTTCTTTATAGGTACTAAGGTGACAATTTATAAAATAAAATTATCGAAACTTATTGCAAAAATAAGTAAAAACAAAGATAATAGATAGTAATCTTTAAAATTTTATTTATTTTTAAAAACATGGTTTTATAACATGCATGTCAAAATGCATGCCTTGATTTAAACTCTTCTTTTCATATTACGAAATTACTGAATTGATGGGTCACGTGGTTCTTGGGATTAGTTGCTCGCACGGTAGCAATAAAAAAATGAAGCTGCTTTAGTATCGTCAAAAGCTTGTAGGTTTTATATTTTAAATTGAAAATGCTGAACTTTATATTCCCAAAAAGTATTTGCCTAACACTCTGTATATACATACATAAATTTCACGACACACAGCATGCGCTTGCCTTATGCAACTAACTTAACACCTATACAACGATTAAGCACCGTTTCGTTGCATATTTTAATATATTAACCCTAATATACACACTGGAATTCTATAAAATTTTTTGTTAGAAAATTTTATTTGAATTAATCGCCATTTTTGGTGTATTATTTTATTTTTGTACGTCGTTATAACAGTATACTAATCTAGTCTGTAACCTGCACAGGTCCTTTTAGTGATTGAGAACATATAGCAGCAGCTTTGTAATAATTATATTCTTAAGTTGTACAACACCACGATAGGCTTGTTTGTTATGTTTTGATATAATTGCCAACAGTATAAGATACGTATAAGGTTTGTTCGAACAGTATTTTTAGTACATTAAATCATACAATTCAAACCGCAACACCTGTTGGAACGAACCTATCATTTTTCGGTTTATCAATTTGTAATTATTGTTACCTAATATTAATTGTAATTGGTGCAATATAATCAACTTGTACACATGCATGCGGTGTTTTATTTTAATTTAATTCCTTCTAAATTACACCTTTACCTTTTTCAAAAATAATATCAGTGATAAATGGCGGCAGTTTATCGCAAAGAAATAAATTTTGGGGAAATATTTTCTCCCTTGATATCTGTATTAAAAAAGAAATCGCATAAAATAAAATGTCTGTGTCCAAGTTGTTGTCAAAATAGTAAATTAACCCTTCTATGTTTTTTTATTTAAATTTAGCTGTTAGTGCTATTTGTTTTTTATTAGGTATAATGAACGATAATTTTAAACACGCGAATGTTCAATTAAAGTTTTTTATCATCATTAAATTTGCGTTGCAAGAAAATAACACTTAATATTCCAGTACGCCATTATATATACTAAAAGTTATAAATACTAAAAGGCATCCCATGAGCGTGCATACGTACGAAATTCCAAATTGATTGTTATATATAATGAAGTTCGCCTAGGAATAATTAACGTATGGCATTGATGCCAAATCTAACTCGTTTGTTATAGCAGAAATTTGTACGCAGTCGAAAAATTGTTGACGGCTTATAAGTTAAATGTCATTTCCGATTTTAAATGTTAATCTTCCTATCGTCGACAACCATCACAATAATAATAGATGATGGTTTCTTTAATGAATACGAAATTTTAGGACATGAATTCTAACGTTAGCATCTATGCAATACAGTATTTTCTGTAATAATTTTGGAAGTGGAATGATACAGTGTGTCTCAAAAAGGAATTACATTCCAGTACGTATCAATATTTCTCAGTAGGTTTTGAAATGTATTTATTCATAAGAATATGTACTGTGCCATTTTGACTTTTATAACATTTTGACATTATTCTGACAAGTGACAGGTAGATATAAATATTAGTTCATCTGTATTTGCATTTTAACAGAGCGACACAAACTACATATATTCACATTAAGGAGTTCGTATTTAGGCAACTAGATTCAAATTAATTCTTTTCGAAACACATTACGTTTTACCTAAGAATCGTATGATTTTCTATGATATGAGACTTGGCAACTATGCGTCCATATTTATTTACAGGCGACAACAAACCCATTTGGCAAGTAGCCGAAGAACGGGAGGAGAATAAGGCTAGAAATCGCGAAAACGCCCCGTACGGCGAATACGGCGGTTGGCACAAGGCGGCCAAAGTCGATTCGCCCACAGTAACGACCACGCTGAAGAACTTGGGCGCCCTCTACCGTCGACAGGGTAAATACGAAGCGGCCGACACCTTGGAAGATTGCGCCCTGCGCAGTAGAAAAGAGGTACGTCTCCTTAGTTTTTCCGTTTGGCTTTATATTTTTCGCTAATACTTATCGTAATACATTTTTTGACGCTGCTGCAGCATGTGCAACAAGTAAGTTCGTTGGCTTAATTATTTTTTTCTTATTTTAAGTTTATTTTTTTTTAATTTACTTGATTCAGTACTTTGTGTGAAAATACACTCAATATAAAATTGAGTAAAATTCCTCATAAATTATAGTTTGCGCAAATGCTTTTGTCACCTAGATTTTGGATGACGCTGTATCTATTGGGTATTTAATTTTTCCAGTTTTAGACCGAATAAAAGCACTTTGGATCGAAACTTTGATTACTAAACGAATCATTAAAGGGAATTTGTGAAAATCGATATATTGTGTTGTAAAATCAAGAAATCATAAAATCAGTATACACCTCCTTTCAAAATTATTGAACTTTTGTGTGATTTTTTATATTCGTTTCTTGTCATAGTAAAATCCAGCTTATATTTAAATTGAATTAGGTATTTAATATTATTTTTTCATTGATATATTGGCTACTGGATAAACACAACAGATTGATTAATTTGGGAAACGTGGCTGCGAAAACACGGTACACGTCATCATTAACTCGCATCTTTGAAGTTGCAAAACAAAACGTCTTCTTGAGAGGGCGAGCAAGAAGACCCGCCCATCGCTTTCTAACTATAATAAGCGCTTGCGCAGCTTGTATGCAGCACTAACTAATCGAACCGTCCAACTCGGATTCTTAACCTGCTAAATACCACTTGCATAACCTCTTTCTCGTCGCATAGGCTTTGGATATCGTTAAACAATCGAAGGTGGCGGCAATATTGGGCAACTGCGACAGACGCAAGCTGGGTAGCGGTGCGTCCAAAGACAAGAACTCCAGGCGGGGTTCCAGAGAAAGTCTTGACATGCCCTACGACGGTGAAGAGGTACGTTGTTGTCACTGTTACCCTTTTTATTATATTTCATTCTTACTCTATTTTTTTTCTGATCATTCGTCGGGTGCTTGTGTAGTTTGTCTGCGAACGCTTCCTAAATCGTTTCTTAAGAAAAGTCGATGAAAAGTGACGATTTAACTTTTTTTTGCTAATAAGCTTAAATGATATTGTTGATCACGGATATGTGGAAAATCTAGTGACTTTTCAAATCTCTATTATGACAGTAATTCCATGAATTTGGCAGCTAACTTCACGTTTGTATATCTCTCATTTCATAGGCGGGAAAATTGAATATTAATTCTGTAGATTGCACTTTTGAAATTGTGAGTTTATTGTATACGGTTTTACATCGTCACTTTTCGTTCAACATTGATAAATGATTACGTCAAAAAAGTGACATACAACACTCATTTCATTTTCTAACATTTTATTTCGAAAAATCTCTATTTCAAACGAACTTATAATTATACCGCTCCCATATAAAAAAAAAAACTTCACAATTCAAAACATGTACGCTGGGTTTCACGGTAAGTCCATCTTCTTAATCATAAAAATTAGGGGCAAGTATTTTATATTATGTGTCTTTCCTTATTGTTCTGTTTTGTCTTCTGTTATCTGTCATATTTGTACGATTTTATTTAGAATATACACGCATAGACCGTTTATCAACTCCATTTAAATTATTATAACACGATATCTTAAAATACATCAAAAATTACTAACGAAAAAATTAAATCTTTTTTTATGATGCTACAAGAAGTGACATTTTATTATTTTATTTCGACAGTCCAACACAGCTAGGACTCCGGACGCTGAAAGAGGTGGTCTAAAAACTAAACTGTTCAATGCGCTCGGCATCAATTCGCCTGTCTCGAAGCCCAGCTCTTAAAAATAAATCAAAAAATATAGTTGTCGATATGTCCGCAAGATGTCGACTCAACGAACACAATATGCAACTAATTCGCTGAACGAATCGAATATGCCCTAAAATTAACTTTAATTTTATTTCTTCATTTTCTTATCATGGTGCTTCCTACGCTTTTCTTTTAATGATTTTGTACGTATACAACACGGGGCACTAGAATCCTTGTTTGTGACTTGTTGTATGTTGCATACATTCCATCTGGATGCGTATGAAAGCAAGCATTTCGATAACTCCCCAATTCCTTTTTTTTGCATGCCGAGAAAAATATTATATTTTTGTCGTTCCAAAAATGTTAGTTGATTTTGTTTGTTGTTAGGTGGTAATATGTACTAAAAAATTCACCAATTTGTAATTCTTAAGCGCAAATAATCATTGTTATTAACATATAGACCATTTGGCTATCTCTAAATAAAACGATTTTGAGGTTATTGATGGTACAAAGTTGTAAGCGATTTTCTTAGAATTTTCGACTCGAATACGACACAAACTTGGTAGCATTTGCTTGTAAATAGTTGGCTACCTTTCAAATTTTGACATACAGCTCTCAATCTGTCAACCGTCATTTGCGAATATTTTAGGTTATAAGCCATTAATTGTATTTTTTTAAACAAGCTTAATAACATTTAATTGTGAATAGTTGGCTATCTTGCATATTTTGACTTATAATTCTTGATCTGCCACTTAACTGTCATTTGCGGCTCTTTTCCGTTACAAGTAGTTAATTGTAATAATATTTAATTATGAATAGTTGTGCAAGTAATTACTGAAGTGTTTTTTTTTACAAATATAACATTCAATTTTCAATAGTTGGCTATCTTGCAAATTTTGACATAAAACTCTCAACCTGTTCCTAACTGCCTTTGACGAATCTCTCAAATTACAAGTAATTATTATTGTATTTTTAATAAACATAATAACAATTAATCGTGAACATCTAATCGCTAGTTATCTTGCATTTTTTTCGCATATAACATTAAACCTGTCACTTAAGTGTCATTTTGGATTTTTTTACGTTACAAGTGCTTGATTGTTTTTTTAACAAACATTTTAGTTGTGAATAGTTGGCCATCTTGCGTATTTTGACATATAAGTATTAATCCGTCAACTGTCATATGCAAATCTTTTACAATAATAAGTAACTAATTGTATTTCTTAAGGTAACGCTTTTGATTAACCTTTTCTCTGTTTATTTCTCTAAATTAATTAATGAACTGACCAAAAACCGCCTGCACACTATTTCTATTTAATTATCTGATTCGTCCATAACCATCAAATCAGTTATTCAGAAAAAGTTGTCACCAGTTGTCTAGATTATGCCCACTCACTGAGTTTGTGTTTTTCTTTCCAGCCTCGTCTTTGGGCCGCCCTAATTATCTATTATTTATTCTTTTTGGGACGTTGAAAGATATTCAGATTAAAATAAATAATGTCTATCAAGACAGTACACTAGGGGAAGGTAAACACTGGAGGGTAAATAAAAGCCACGGTTCGGGGAAATGTCAGCACGCAAATGATAATGAAAATTAAATACATTTAAATTTTCCACTGTTTAAATTGTATAGAAGATCCATAAGATAACAAGTTAATGACACATTTACGAATTGAAAACATACAATATTCTAAGGAGAACCTAATAATAATAATAATAGTTTTAATAAATTGTATTCCAACACTGCTTTTGGAGTAGGTATAAAACCATAGACAAGTATAATATGGAATGAACTTAAGGATGTGCGATCTTCGGATCGCATAAGAGCCGCCATTTTGATGGGTGATCTGTCAGACGGTTTTTAGATGATCATTAGTGAATTGTTGAGTTTATACTGTTTGAGTTTGTCGATGGCGTTTTATTTTGAAGATTATTCTGTTTATAAATATTTTGTATAGGTGTTTTTTATTATTATAAGTGATTCTTTATTAATTTGAAGTTGGAGGTAAATAAAATTCACACCTTTGGACTGTATATTATAATATTAAGCTAAATTTGTGAGAGCGAGTGTGAACATTTGGTAAGGTTTGTAGTGTCATTTTTGGGAGTGTGCAGATATGAAGCACCGTTATGTTATAGGATGATTTGTAGCGTGTCTGGTTGTAAAAACATTCATAGACTATTATCTCCTGATAGTGACATCAATGTACATCAGTAAGAACTACATACGAGAATAATCTTCAAAATAAAACACCATCGACAAACTCAAACAATAAATATAACCTCAACAATTCACTAAGCACCATCCTAAAAACCGTCTCTGACAGATCACCCATCAAAATGGCGAAGTTTTGCGGACGCGCAATGGTTTAAGCGCTTTCTAATAGTATTATACTTGTCGGTGTATAAAACAAAAAAAATCAATTACAGTACATCTATTAAAATATCGTCGTGCGGCCAAAGCATCCTGTATGTGGAATTCACAAATGATCAAAAAAAAGAAACCTAAATTGCGTCAATCCCCAATTTTTAAGAAACCGTGCATCAAACACCATACATTCTTCAGCATTTTACTGGAAAAGAAATAACAAATAGGGTTGAGCGTGTTTTTTTTTTTTTTGGTGATGATGAGATTAATTTTAAAATGAACAAAATCAACTAACAAAACAAATCTAGTAATAGTTTAGTGTAAAATTTGTGATTCCTTTTAAAACACCCAGAGAGACGATAAAATGCATTTATATTCTTTCCCATTTCATGTTTTCCTAGGAGTTACTAATTACCCAAATTCACGTACATACACACGCATATTGCCAACTAGATAAATTAAAAAAAATATATATTTAGGAATGAGAGACTCGCATGGCGTTTTAAATGATAAAAACAATACATATTTTTTTTGATACCCCCTCTCCCGGTATTATTTTATTTTATATGTGAGTATCGAACAATTTTCTGCATTTGTTACTATCTTCCCTCATAACTGAATCTTTATTTACTAGAATTTCAATTTGGTTGTGCTGAACTTTTTAATAATTAACTAGAACCATTTTATTCAAGAATTTCACTATTTAATTATAGGAATTTCGTATTTATATGCTTAGATTAATAACTTAATTTAAATGTTCTTGAATGGAAGGTGATTTTGTGTGAAAAATTAAAAAGAAAATACATTGCCTTAATTACGTAAACGTAAACGATAAACATGTTTCTTTGGACGGGTTTCTTTAATGAAACTAAAAACAATTTAATCACAACGGTGGACTGTGCTGAAGTTACGGATGGGCTTTAGCTAAAGTAGTAGTGCTTCGTGCGAGTGAAAGCACGAATCAGTACTATTTCGGCTAATGTCCACCCGTAACGTTAGCACCAGCCGCCGCTGTTGAATAATGAAGAAGTAAGATGTATTATACTATTATATAATAATTTAGTGTGATAGTTTATTTTATTTTGCTTGATTATTTATTATTTTATTATTATTATTGTTTTTTTTTAATAAATAGATTTTATATTAGATAAAAGGAGAATTGGTATCTAGAGACAAATTAATACGCAAACTAAACGATAAACTTGACTGTGTCAATTAATTCATGAATTAAAAGCAATCTTAATTCGTGCAATTTATTTTTTCTTATTTCATTCACTTTATAATCGTTGCATAATGTTTAATTTTGTTTAACATTCATATGAGATTGAAACAGAAACAGTGAAAAAAAAGTAGTTCTACTATTAAAAAAACGTCAAAAATTTAGAATTACTTATTGAATTAAATGAAATAGAGAAAGAGTGCTTGTAATAATAATGTTAAACAAAAGAGAATATTTTCGCGCTGCTGCATGTGATAGAAATGTTTGTAAAATGTAGACATTTCATGTAATAGATTGTTCATATAATAGAATGCGCGTCGAGTAGAATTTTTTTTATTCGATAGGTTTCGTGTTATTTTATTAGGTGGACATTCTATATCAAAAAATATTATCATCGAATCGGAAATGCCTTGTTTTTTGATACATATATAAACTTATTTAATTAATTCCAAAAATAAAGAGAAAGAATTGCAGGCATATTATTCCCCAAAACGTATTATTTTAAGGAATCAGTAATCTTCATTACCTAACCTCTGACGATAAAATTTTATAGATACATACATATTATATACCTTTTTGCTCCATAAACATTTATAGAAATATATAGAAGGAAATATATTTGTTAAATAAACCCTGTTTTTAATAATAAATATGTTTAAATAATCTTCGTTTTGTACTTTTATTTTACTGGGAGAAAGTTTGCTATAAAAATTACATCACGCTAAAGCGATTTGCATGTTTAAACTTGACTATAATATTCGATATATTCGAACCTACTATACTGTTCGAGACAATTAACGGATTACCCACGTAACTGTTAATCAAAAGTCGTGTTAGTTGGTATAATACCTATGAATATTTCTATGAAGTAGCGTTATATTTTATTTTATATACTCTAAAACGCATACAATAGGCGTACGTTAAAAAGGTGCGGTTTATTATCCTTTCTAAACAACGTACCGAATACACACGGCTGTGTTTTGACATGTACTTTAAAAATGCCATGCAAACGTTTTATATTCTCCCAACAGGAGCGCATTATATGTAAAACGCAATAATGTGTTCAGCAGGAATTATAGAGGTAAAGATGGGAAACGCCAGTAAGCAACAAAAGCGACCAATTTTTACCTAGTTAGTAAACAGTTGAGACGTATGTGGTACGCGGCGTGCTGATCGATTTAGTTCCATTAAGAGAACAAATTTGAAAAAGCATTAACTGCTGTTAATGCTAATACTCCCAAAATACTTCGGCTTTCTATATGTCTGTCGATTAAATGCTGAGGTAATTTAATTAATATGGGCGCCATTGTTGGATATACAATTGATCAACAGATGGCACCTCGGATTGTACCAATTATCTAGTTGCATTCTGTTTCATTGTATTGTCGTCATAGCAATATATACTTGTTATTATGTCGTGTTAAGAGTAAATAAGTCTCCCAAAGGCCATTAAGCTTCCTTACCTAACAATTGAGACCATAGATGTTGGTAGAATCGCCTCTGTCGCTACGTTTCCCATCTTTACCTCGATAATGATCAGATTCAGATACTCTCAAAAATATTGAAACTAAAATGCGTATGAAATCAATTTTTATTTAATTGTGAAATATCCGTTAATTATTTCGAGCTGTACATTTAACTTTAGGGTAACCCAAAATTAACATGGAGTTGATATAACGTTAGTATTTGTTTTTTTCGTATTAATTTCGTTTCTTTACACGATAACGCTTCGTTTAAATTATAGTTTTTTTTTGTGTACTACCTTTATCAACTTGATATCAATGTTTTAGACTTTATTTTTCTCTTTGTAAATATATTACTACGTTTTCGCATAAAGTGCAATGATTTGTATGCTTTCTCGTGTTCGTCTGTTCGATGTGGCTTCCCTTTTATTGTATTGCTTTGGTTACTGAGATCACGGCCCCCGCCTAAACTGCTAATTTGCACGCTGTGGTTTTCGATGAAATACATTTTCAATAGCACGATTTTTTTGCTAGCGAAACGATTTTTTATTCATAAATAACGTGCGTGATGTAACAGTTTATAACAAGCTTTTCTAAAATATTTACCCATATCCCACTTCTATACATAGATTTAAAATACCTTCTCCCCTATTGATCCGTTAATCGAGGTGAGTGCGAAAAATCGAATAGGAAAACCAACGCTTTGCTATTGAAAATGTTGTTGTTGTAATGAAAACAGCACGTCTTTTTTTGCATATACACTAGGGTGTCACTTGTTTGTACATGATATTTCTGTTCTCCGAATTTGTTGAATTTCCCACCCTAAAAAAATAATCTAATGGATATAAGGAACAACACACAAAAAAATCAGCCTTTTGACGTAAGTCGACAACTTGTACTTTCTTAAAATTATCGAAGTATAAATAGAAAGGTTGCAAACAGTATTAATAATAGCAGTCTTTAAAAAATGTCAATTTGTGGTTAATCTTAATTAAGTGACTGAATTACAAGCATTTCAAAACACACGCACTGGATACTGCGCTTCTGCGAAGTGTCACAACGAAGATGTAACGTTTTGTGTATCGCTATGGAAAGATATTACCATCATTGCCGCGGACCGTTACCACCGAAAGTACAACGCCGCAGCGCTGATGTGTGACGTCACCATCGATAGGTGTGCGTCGCTTCTTTTAACTCCCATTTGAGTCCGAAGTATTAGTTTTATTTGTTATTATTTTGAACGGCTCCTGGTTACAAGAAGGTGCTAGTAGTCAACTGAGCCCCATTCAATTTTACCGTGAAAAAACCCTTAAGGTATCTCAGGATCTTAAAACTCTTTTATTTTACTCAATTACTCTGGCAACACTTTTTTTCTTCAATTATATCTAGTTTTTTTATCTCGACTTAGGCGAAACTTGACATTTTTTGATAAATAAGTTGGACAGTTTTTTAATTGACTCGGTGTACAGCATCTCTCTTAAGCTTTGGAATTTTTCTTAAATCGATTGCTGTCGTATAGCTACAATATTTCCTACCACAAAATCTAACTCAGCCTCCTTAGTGCATTTACATAGAGTAAAATCTTTTTGGGAAATAGCAAACATCCAGTTTGTAAGTCGATGTACACTTTCGGACCATTTTCATAATTGCCGCGACAACCACGGACACAACAAGGACATAACACGTATAAACCGTTGTAATAGACAAGATTTTGTAAAAAGTAGTAATAACAAATTTAAGTTAAAAAATACCCCTTACCACCTTGTTGAGTAAAGAACTCTGAATACGCATTTCGGCAACTAAGT
>JARFOC010000556.1:36332-52890 GCA_031763485.1 Osmoderma eremita
TCGTTCATTAGTTAAAATCGTTCGAATGATTTTTAAGTGAACGATCGTTCGAATGATTTTCGCCCATCACTAGTAAAAGGAACTACATTGCCCATCTCTACCAAACATTGGAACAATACGAAATACGGTTCGAGCGTTAGAGACCACGGGCCCTTTTGTTAATTCAAAAAATAAAATTATTACACCTTCAAATCAAGATGCTGATTTAGATATTCAAATCTGCGCGTTAATGGAAACAAATTCAATAATATCATTGCGTGCAATCGCTAGTGAAGTAGATGTCAGTCACTGGGTTGTCTTAAAAGTATTAAAAAAACATACACAAGATTCTTATAAAGTACATACATCTCAAGAAATCGGTGATGGTCATTTCCGACGAATGGAATTTGCCGAAATTATTATGAATAAATATAATTTTGATGAATAATCGACGAATAACTGTTCGTTATTGGTCTCCTGAAAATTTTCATATTATCAAACATTACCAATAAACCAAGTAATACGTTTGTCATGGCGTTTGTCGGGCGCATATTAGTCCCGCCTTCTTATACTATAAGAAGGGATTTAGGTGGTCGACTCGGCCAGCTAAGGGTTCAACTCAGATCTGTAACATAATCTGTAGCGTCTGTAAGGATTTACAGACGATGCCGTAATTCTGCGCCAATATGTAGTCTAAGTAGAAGAAGTATTTTGAAACCAAAACATAAATAATATAGGTGTGAGATAATCCATTCATGATCTGTTGGAGGAAGACGGTGACAGGAAAAAAACATTTTAAAACATAACCTATGCAATGTAACAATCAGAAACGACTTTTTAGAAAACCACACAAATGCGTTTGAAATTTCAGATTATAATTTCAAAATAATTTTTAGACTTGATAGTGGTAAGTTGCAAATATCGGTTATGTTATGGACCTAGTAACATGGTTTGTTTGATTACGGATTAAATTTTGGAATATGATGTACTTGTAATAAAAAAATAATAAAATTTGAAATTAAAATATTCTCTGATTTTTTGACTCTGACTTTAACTGTAACTAATGTAATGTATGTGCTGGGAACAATTAGGGTAACATGGTACAGCAGTAAAATATCACACAAAGAGAAGCATTAATCTATGATATAACACAAGAAAAACCATAAGTCAGTAACGGGAGGTCTCATGACAATAATAACAAAATTCTATAAAAATATACTCTATAAACCGCAACGGATAGGTTATGTGTAGTATAGTAGTAGATCAAGCATGAGTGTAGTTGAGATTTCTGTATTTACAGAAAATTGTACAGAATCGCTCTAACCGTAAATCTGTAAATCTGTCATTACAGCTTTTGCAACCTTGTAGATCCGTAACTTTAAAGATTTGTAAGAAATTGCTCAAAATTGTCCTATAAACCATGGTATCCTATAACCAGTTCAATCGCTTTCGCACTGTATATGTAATCTGGGTGGTCCTCAAGAGCTTCGATTCCCTGTTTGGGAGTTTACCAGTGACACCGTTTTATCGTATTTTTAAATTATTATTTATTGCCTTTTATTATTAAATGTAGATAAAATTAATTGCGTGTTATATAGGAGGACAGTTGAGATATATGTAGAACTTAGAAAGTATTGAATATCGATAAGGTATCGGAATTTTCATAGATATGTATTGGTATAAACCATGCTTTATGATGATAAAAAATATCGAAAAGTTTATGTCTAGTGGTGTTGATAAGATGGCAATATAAATTCTTTATTAAGGGTGTATTTGACTGATCCTTCATACGTCTATGAAATTTGAGGAGTTTATGTGTGATTTCAAACAAGCATGGATACAATGTGATGGGCAAAGAGCACACTTTGGATAATGCATTACTTTTGAAAATAAAATGATCCCTTCCTAAAAACTTTCCTCGACATGATACGATAATTCAACAAAGGCCTTCTTGATTTATAATAAAATAAGCAATATACAAGCAGTGCTCCCATGCGACCGAAAATATGATAACTGCTAAAATGCTATTGTTCTAATTTACGATAACTTCTACAAATTTATTTAATACAATACAATTAAATATATGCAGGGTGAGTGTGATATAAAAAGTGTCAAATTGCCAGGTAATAGCCACTCTTATAGAAAGTATAAAACTGACAACTGGACTGTTCATTAGAAAAAAATGTTTAATGTACAAAACTTATTTAGTCCGGGCTTCATAGTAGGAGATATGATATATGTTATCCTCAATCGCTTATCGTTAAAATAAAATATTGCTTTTTGTTTATCAAATGGGTTAATCCCAATAGCGTTATCTGTGGCCTCCATCACAGAATAACGTTGATCTCCGTTTGCAGAAACTTCCAACGTGAAATTGAACCATCTTTTGTGTTCGTTTGTCTAGTTGCAACTATTGAAATTGCATTCAAGTTCTTAGCAACTCGTCCATTTTATCTGAAAATAAAAAAAAAAACAGTTATCAGTTATAACTTCGCTGGTGATAATATACATACGTACTTTTCATATTCCTCAATTTACGTATCTACAATCAGAAAAACTACAAGAAACTAAGGTAGCCAACGAGTAGAAACAAATCCATGTACGCATTTCCTATTTTAAAAGTAGATCCGTTCTTAAAATAGGATATATCACATAATTTTTAATTAAAAATTAAAACTTTGCGGTGCATAATAGGTTACCATTATCTCCTTACTACAAGACCTTACGTAGTAAGGAAATTCGCAAAAATTTACTTTTTTAGAATTTTTTGGAAATAGTTTCTCAGGTGCCTTAATTGACGTAATTGTATATTTTAACGCAATAATAACATAAAAATGAACTTAAAACTCCTTTGATATCTAATAATAATATATATCATATAATTTATAATTAAAAATTAAAACTCTGCCGTGCATAATAGGTTACCACTATCTCCTTACTACAAGATCTTACGTAGTAAGGAAATTAGCAAAAATATCTAGCTGTCTTTACTTTTTTAGAATTTTTTGGAAATAATTTCTCAGGTGCCTTAATTGACGTAATTGTACATTTTAACGCAATAATAACATAAAAATGAACTTATAACTCCTTTGATATCTAACAATAAAGTGAAATCACAGATTTATTATTTGAAATAGACAAAAACGAACTAGAAAAATTCCATTACGATCACCGGAAAAGTATTTTAAACCACATTTCAAAGATACTGGAATCTTTGATATCCGATAAATCGAACGAGGATTCTAATAATGTTTCTGCATTACCTTTACCTTTGAACAATTAAAATTGCATACAAATTGTAAATAAAGATATCGGTATTTAAACTAGGGCTGTGCAAGACTGGTCACGACCATTAACCAATAACGACAGTTAACCGGTCACAGCGGTTAACCGCTCAATTCGGTTGTTCAAGGTTCTCAAAAATATTGCTTTTGCCTTATATAATAATAATATCTATTTATTGGAGTCCTTGGAGTTCCTCCTGAAGAAATCTTGTGGTATTTGATTACTTTTCCAAAAGGTATATATTGCCTGTTATACTGGTCATGCCGATTAACCGATTATGTGAATACCGTTAACCGGATCTGTTCGGTTGCCAGCACTAATTCAAGCACACTACAAACACTTAATAATTCGTTGGGTAAAAGTGAAACGTCTAACAATTGTAAATTAGGAACATTCACCGGTTAATGAATCTATTCTTAAATCTAGAAAAATACTAAATGTATGTGTATTTTGTATCTATAGTCAATAGTTACCCAAAGATTAATTGAACAAATGAATATATAAATAAAGTTAAGTAAATATGAGAAAACTGCACAGAAAGAAGTATTGTGAATATTTGGATATAACGTTGTTCTAATCCGTTTCTCTTGACAAATTGTGTTAAGAATACCTATAATTGTGAAATCAAGAGGTGGCTTTGTTTTGACGAAGTAACATAATTGTGGGACTACTAAATTGTCAATAAAAGCCAACATTTATATACATACATACATACACATTTGTGTACTAAGAAGTAGTCATTATTTCAGAATACTTGGTATTTTATTTAAACACATAAAAGTAAAATATTCAAACAGTATAGAATTATTGGAATGTTTGTAGTAATCCTCTGACAAAACTGTGCTTTCTTTATTTCAACCGGAAGCCCTTCAAAATAGTAATAAATAAAATTAATACTTGGGCCGAGTTAAAGGAGGCGAAGTATATATTTACAAACATCTATGGTGACGTCGCAAATCAGCACCCCGGCCATGTTATTTCGTTGGTCACCATGTAACATGACAGCTATGCATTGCGTTAATGTTTCTGTATTTGTATAACACTGATGTCATGGCGCGTGGTACTCTGTTTTTTTTGGGCGTGGGGGGAATTCTGTTGATTTGAATTTTTTATTAGGTACCTTATAAACACTTTCATAGTATTTTTTAAGGTCGTATATTCGAATAATAGCAATTAAAAAATGGTAATGTTGCCTATTCATCAATAAAATCTCCCGATAACTTTTCACTATTTGAAGCACTACTTCAATCAACTTTACTTTGGAATTCTGTTATAAAATCTTCAGATAATTTCTGATTTGCCGAAATACACAGCCAGTTTACTTTCTTTTGACAATGACAACCGTCGGCTTTGAGAAATTCAATTATATCTACAATAGGGAAAAATTTTAAATGGAAAAAAGTTACTATAAATCATAAGTATATATTGTAACAAAACATGTATCAGCGAAAATACTACTTTTTTGATCCCAAACAGCCACAATAAGAATTGAAAATGCGAAAAAATTCAAATTATACCAAGCGGCCATAAATGCGTTGCTATTGGTCATGACAATTCTGAATAATTAGCTTGCCCTATGGTTGGTATTGATGGTGTCGATAATCTTCACGAATCCTTAAGCTAGTTATTCTTTTGATTTCTAGCACTCCAGCTTTAGTAGATTTTGAGTTAAAAGAGACACTTGGTGGTCTAATTAATTTGCAATTTTTAGCAACTAGTAAATGTTCTGTCCTTGAACTCCCTATATGCCACAATAAACATATTTAGTGGTAAAATATTTAAAAAGCCACATGCTCTACAATTGTAGCATCAGATGTACGTCCACCAAAACCTGTAGAAATGAAATTTATGATGCCACCAGGAGTACAAGAAATTAAATATTTTACAGTATTACATTTCGTCTACTCTGACCATATCAAGGATTGTTTAACAGCATCTGAAGGTTTCTCAATTTTAATTTCTAAACAATCTATAATGCATAAAATATTTCTGTATCGAGCTCAGAATGCTAGTGGTAAATTTAACTTTATTGAATCAGTACTAGGTGAAAATATACATTTTCTTAAATATTTACTAACAAGTGTCAATGGTTTTGTAAAATTTTTTGAAGAGTAACTCTCACTTATGCCAAAATCATCCCCAAGTAAAATAAATGATTGTCCACGTTCTTATCTTTTTTAAAGTTACAAATACGTACACATTTGGTAACTTGCAGTACTTCTGAAATAACTGTAAAGTATTTAAAGGGCCCCATACACTTCAGTCTTTTTCGTCGGTTTTAACCAACGTGCAAACCCGATGGGTAAAACCGATGACCGATTTCCCTACACACTTCGTGCCAAAATTGATCAGTTTTAGCCGTTTGTGTGAGGTGATGCAACGCGTTCATTTGATGTCAGTGGCGGCGGCGTTAACTGTTAAATTAAAAAAAGAAAAGAAAGAGGTCGAAATGGAGTAGACAATGGCTTCTAAAGTGAAAAAAGTAATAATTTTCAATGACACTACGCCTCGACCGCTGTTAGCTCAAATAACAATTAAATTCTTTGAGTTTCAAATTGAATAATACTAAACTAAATAATATTCATTAAATAAAATATAAAATATTCTAAATATGGGCAAATAATTTTTATTATTTAGTGTAACTGTATATATAATACATATGAAATATACTAGCTAAATAAATGTACGTTGTAAATGATAAATGAAATGAACACATAAAGTAATCAAACTGGTGGGTGATGGTAATCTAATAGTCCTATGACTGCCGAAAAGCACGACGTTGGTCACCACACACTGCCGGTCTTCTGTCGGTTTTGCACGAACGGTCAAAGCCGACAGGAAAAAATCAGGATCGGGTAGATATTTTATCCGTCGTGAAAAGCCGACGGGAAAGACGTTCGGTTAAAAAGTGTATGGGGCCTTTAATGATGGTTTCCTACGTATGTATATATATGGTCATTATTCATAATGCCAAGATAATTTTAAGTTTATTTTAGGATCAAAACTAAATATTATCTAACCATTTTTTACAGGTTTTAGCAGAGAGATTAACGGAAATTGAAAACGCACCAGAACTTTCAATTTTGCCCATTTATTCTCAATTGCCGTCCGATCTTCAAGCCAAAATTTTTCAAAGGTCACCAGAAGGGATCAGAAAATGTGTCGTCGCCACCAACATAGCCGAAACTTCGCTCACGGTAGACGGGATAATCTTCGTCATTGATTCAGGTTATTGCAAATTAAAAGTTTACAACCCCAGAATTGGTATGGATGCTTTGCAGGTGATTATTTAAAAATAAAATGTAACTTCTCGAATTCGCCGAATGCATGGGCAGCCACCAACCGATTTCTATGTTTCTCTGTGTTCAGATTTATCCGATTAGTCAGGCGAACGCGAATCAGAGATCCGGAAGAGCGGGACGTACCGGCCCGGGCCAAGCTTTCCGGTTGTACACCGAAAGGCAATACAAAGACGAATTACTCATTACCACCGTGCCTGAAATACAGAGGACCAATTTGGCGAATACTGTGCTCTTACTAAAATCTCTTGGGGTTCAAGATTTGCTACAGTTTCACTTTATG
Organism: Osmoderma eremita; assembly: GCA_031763485.1. Classification (NCBI taxonomy): domain Eukaryota; kingdom Metazoa; phylum Arthropoda; class Insecta; order Coleoptera; family Scarabaeidae; genus Osmoderma; species Osmoderma eremita. Next base: position 43,179 of record JARFOC010000556.1, read on the forward strand.
GATCCCCCTCCTCAAGTATGTATTTAATTCCTGTTAATAGAATAATCCTGGCACTGTATTGGGTGATAATACATAAGCTAAGTTATCCAGACACGAAGAAGAGATTTAGATTTTTCTGTTTCTGTTTGTTTTATTCCATGACATTTGCAAAATTAATTAACCTTGACATTGAGATCTATTCCTTTTTTTATTTTCAAAATACTTACTCGTCCTTTAACTTTACTGTTTATAATAACGACATTTTTTCATTGTAAAATAGATATACAGATATAATCTCAGCAAAGTTAGCGATGCTGAAACTTGTACTCCTGCCGCAAAATAACCCGCCAAAATAAAGCGACAATTTTAAATTTAAAAATGTTGAACATCGGCACTGTAGATAATTTATTATTGTCTCATATATTTTATTTATGGGAATTATTTTGTTTCTTATTATGATTGAAATTTATGCATGCATGCGTACTTTGAGGGTAGACTTTGCAGAGATTATGCCGGTATGATGTTGTTTACTTAACGAAGCTTGCCTTTATTACTACTTCTCAACCAGAAACGTATTAATAATCCACCTATTCTTAAACATAATTGTTTGTAACCCACTATACATTTGCAAGTATAATTGTGGAATAAATAAGTATCTGGACAGGATTCAAGAAAACTTTTGTGTGAACATTTGTCACATTTAAAATATTTTTTAATCAACGGTATTTACTTTTTAGCGTAGAGTTTTGATACATTATTATTTATTCCTCGGTAAAATATATACGGCAGTTCATTTATCCTGAGGCATTCGCCTTAAAAAGTTTGAAATACATTTCTGGAAAGCTGCTTTATGCAAAAAATGGTAAAATATGATTGATGGATCATATTTATTATTATTAAACAGCATTTTTTTTAGTAGATACTTAAAGATCTACACTTACCTGACATAAAATTACATGCAGAAAATCATAAAATAAAAAATTCTAATTAATATTAATATCATGCAATTTCTAAAATTTATAAATACAGGAATTTTTTTTATCCTATATTCTTACAGAGTATTTAATCTAGTAAAAGTAACGGTTACAAAAAAAAACTATTTATTGTTATTTATGAATATATTGGAGGTCAAAGTACCATTTCGAATAAATACAAAATAAATATTTACTTTTTAGTCGGCAAAGATAATGCTAACTCCTAGCTTATATGTAAGAGTTACCCTCAGGAACCAAGAAATGGAACGTGAATATGTTTTTTTTTTGTTTCCTTAAATAACTTTCCCAGTTCTTTTTTTTACCGAAATTAAATTGGTTTTTTTAAAAAGTATTGAAAAAAATTGCGTTCCTTTTGAAAGAAAACAAAGTTGACTTTGGTGTGACCTTGACCCATTAAACTAAAATAAGTTTAATGAGTTTTTTTAACGATATTTGAACCACCAGATAAATTAAATTAAGCATTAGGTGGTTACCTAATGCTTAATTTCACATATGTCTTCGTTCTGTCGATAAGTCAGAGCTGAACCAAACTCACTATTTCAATAATTAAAAAAAAGTTACTTTACGCTTGTGATTATTTTTTAGGACAATATATTGAATTCGTTATATCAACTATGGATATTAGGTGCCCTGGACCATACCGGCTTATTGACCAAATTAGGTCGACAGATGGCCGAATTTCCTTTGGATCCACCACAGTGTCAAATGTTAATAGTTTCTAGTAAAATGGGCTGTACAGCAGAAATCTTGATTATTGGTGAGGAGAATCTCTATTTGCGTAAATTGCTCGGTTTTTAATTCTCTCTTTGCAGTATCGATGCTGTCTGTTCCTTCCATATTTTATAGGCCCAAGGGCAGGGAAGAGGAAGCAGATAGTGTTAGGGAAAAGTTTCAAGTACCAGAAAGTGATCACTTGACGTATTTGAATGTTTACAACCAATGGAAGCAAAATAAGTAAGTTTTATTTTGACGTATTTTAAAAATTTTTAATGCCCGATTATGTTTTGTAAGGTTTGAAATTCCTCCGCTGTTAAGCGAATTTTCGCTTAAAATAATAAAAAATGCACAAATATATTTGTGTCAGTGATAACACGGTTACAACTGTTTTTTTCGTTGGTGGTTTTTATTTGTTTTGATGAAATGAACCTTTTTATCATTTCCAAATACTAGATACATTATACTGTTTATATCTATAGAAATCTTAGCAATGTACTCATTTATTTGTATTAATTTATTAAACAAAAATTAATAACTGTTTTATACGTGTAGAGCATTTTTATTTAAATCGTTTGTGTACAATGTTTACTTATTAATAAAACTAAACAAAACACTTTCAAAAAACCAACGTATAGAACGTATAGAAAAGTAAATTTTTTTTACGAAATATCACCTATTGTAAAATTATAGTTATTTTGCCGCATATGGAGTATTTATCACGAGAATAAGTAACACAGACATGTTATGTTACAAAACATTTTGTTGTACAATATGTTTTCGAAATGAAATGTAGAGATAACAAACAATGTTGTAATCAAATATTATTTAATTTGCTACGGCTTATGAAATATAGTCGATATCAATGTTTCATATACTGCAATTTGGATTATTTTAATGGTTCCTATATATTTATGTATTCTAAATATGGAAAAGTCACAATAAAGATTAGTACATTGGATTATTCATAGGTAAATAATAATAAATGGTAAATTGTGTTAATAAACGTTCAAAACGATCTTGCAATTGAAACAAGGAACGTCTATTGTCTATTACAAATTCTGTTTTTAACTCAAAAATAACAGGTTCAATATTTCTCCCGTATTGAATTATGTTAAGGGGTTTTCAAGCGAGAGACGCAAACGCGTACCCGATAGATTGACCAATTTTATAACAAATTATTTATAAAGTGATAGACACTTCGTTACAGAATATTAAACCAACCCACATGCAAATTCGGGTAGGATTTAAAAGAAACACCGCAAGAATCTACCGTACATAATTAAACTGACACCACTCTTAAGAATGATTAGTAGAGGGATGCCTTTTATATTTCGGAAATAGAGAGCAGAACTAAAATTAATCATAGCATATGCTTTTTCAAAATATTCTCCATGAAGATCAATACACTTTTGCATGCGCTTGAACCAGTTTCGAAGCACTTTTTTCACTATGATTGAGGTAGCTCCAAAATATGCATTTTGAAAGCATCAACCGCTTCTTCAGCCGTCGAAAACGTTGACCACGTAATTTTTGTTTGATGTGCGGAAACAAAAAGAAGTCATTGGGTGCCAAATCAGAGCTGTACGGCGGATGACCCATCAATTCAACTTTTTCAGTTGCCAAAAACTCTCTTGTTTGAGCTGATGTGTGAGAGCTCGCATTGTCCTGGTGGAGAATGATCTGTCTTCGGCGGTTGGTTTCCGTTATTTTTCCGAATACTTCTGGCAAACATATGGCTGTGTACCGTTCAGAATTGACCGTCCGACGTTGAACCAATCGTACAGTTGCCACATGTCCGCTTTTTACGAAGAAACAGGCGACCATTTGCTTCGAAGTGCTTCGTGCCCGAACAACTTTTGTTGGATTTGGTTCATCTTGAAAGACCCATACAGTCGACTGCTGTTTACTTTCGGGCTCATAGGCATAGGTCCATGATTCGTGTTACGATGTTATATACATATATTGAAGTACCGTGATCGTATTTTTGGAGCATTTTGTTCGACCAGTCCACAAGAACCTTTTTTTGACCGATTGTAAAATTATGTGGAATCCAACGCGAACAAATTTTATTGACGGCCAAATGTTAATGCAATATTGAATGTATGCTGGTCCCGCTAATACCCAAGGATCCCTCAATCTCACGATACATCACATGCCGATCTTGCAATATCAGTTTACGCACAGCATCAATGTTTTTCGGAACAATAACTAATTTTGGACGACCTTCACGAAATTCGTCAGTGAGTGAAGCACGGCCACAATTGAATTGGACGTACCATCGGTATACCCAATTTTTTGATGGTGTTTCATCGCCAAATGCCGAATTAAGTTCATGTTGAGATAATCCATGTCGAAAATTTTAAGAAATAATGACACGAAATTGTTTACGAGTTAATTCCGTTTGTTGGTCAATATGATTTTTTTAAGCCACTGTAACACAAGTATCGCTTGTACGTCAAAATGTTCTGAGTGAGTATACTGTCAAAAAGGCCGAAATCTACGATACGGGCCTCAGTTTCAGGTGGCAGCACCTAGAACGCCTATTCCCGAAATATAAAAAGCATCCCTCGTAGCGCGAGGAGAATATCCCTTCATTTGCATTCACTTGTACTGTCGGTTAGTGGAGACAACTATAGACTTCTTTCGCATATGTCATATCACTATCAATTTCGATATATGAATGCTCGACTGTAATTTATAGAATTTATTGGTTATATGTACCATGTTTTCAAATTAAATGCGAGTTTCGATTCGCATTTAATTTGAAAATGATGGTACATATATTACACTTGGATATTAAATTTATATTGTACATAAATATATGTATTTTTAGCTATTCCTCGCACTGGTGCAATGAACACTTCATCCACATTAAAGCTATGAGGAAAGTCAGAGAAGTTAGGCAGCAATTGAAAGATATTGTCATACAACAGAAGCTAGAAATTAGATCTTGTGGAACTGATTGGGACATTGTCCGCAAATGCATTTGCTCAGCTTACTTTCACCAGGCAGCCAGGTTAAAGGGTATAGGTGAATATGTAAATTGCAGAACAGGGATGCCGTGTCATTTGCACCCGACTTCGGCCCTATTTGGTTTGGGCAACACTCCAGACTATGTCGTTTATCACGAATTGGTCATGACAGCAAGGGAATACATGCAGTGTGTTACGTCAGTGGATGGGCACTGGTTGGCAGAACTGGGTCCGATGTTCTTCTCTTTGAAAGAAACTGGTAAATCAGGGAGGGCCAAAAAGAAACAAGCAGCGGAACACTTGCAGGAAATGGAAAACCAAATGCAGGTGGCTCAAGAAGAGATGAAAGCCAGGAAGGAAGCTGCTGAGAAACGAGAAGCTGCATTGAATAAGGGACAGGAAATTATATCGGCCGGAGCAACACCCAGAAGAACACCCGCAAGATTTGGGTTATAATAATATTTATTACTATATTGTATATAGCTTTCGTTTTTGGTCGAATATTTTTTATTAGTATCTGCATTAAATATCATTTGAAAACTAAAATCCGATAACAAACTTGTTTTATTGTTCTGGACCCAAAACAAAACTGATTGTTGCACTAATTATACTAATTGTAAGAACGGTAGATGTTCAATAGAATAAATTTTGTTTCAATAAAAATGAATTAATATTACAATATCTACATATTTAAAGTAGGGAGTTGTTGGCAACCCGGTGAACATCGCCAACAGCAATTCATGAACCAATCTAGCATTCTACTTGTTGCTAAAATTTTAACAAGGCGATAACTTATTAAAAAAAAAGAAACTACGTGAACTTACATGATGCTATAGATCTTTTTGTTGGAAATATATAGGAAGATGATTCTGCAATATGTAGCGCGGGTAAACGTTTTTTTATTACTTTCAATTTGTTTATGCACTTGTATGGATTGTTCACAAAACCAATTCCATTTTTGTCAACATCTCCACTAAGGCCGTATCTATCAAGCGGCTTACTCTTATCACTATCAACATCTCTTTCAGTTGCTGTGCTTTTTCTGGAGCTGCTTTTAGTTTTGATCGTTGACGTGTCGTCCGTTTCACTTTCCATGTGCAAACTTTCCTCTTCTACGTCGTACCATATTTTTGGACTCTTCTTTATGAAAATTATTTCCTTGTCGATCATCGTTTGTAACTCATACCCCGCTAAAGATGCTCTAAATGAAAAAAAAAAATACTGTAGAGGTTGCAGTACTATAGTGGTAAGTGGTTAAATAATCACCTGCTTATGGAAGTGCATGGGTTATCAAAAGATGCAATAGACATATCGTCTTCTATGAGGAAGCAGCACCTATGGAGAAACATGGTAATATGGATAGATGTGTAAAAATGCGTGACATGTATGTACGTGTCAAAATGATTGATGCGTAAATGAAGTTTAAAAGAAATAATAGAAAACTAGACCCCTTTACCAAGCGATCCTTCCCCACGGGGCCGCCGCGAAAAGCATTTTTTTTGGTAATCCAAAATGTGTTTAGGTTTTACCTAATCTTTGCAAAAATTTATTGGCTTTTTTATTAGAATTTATATATATTGTATATATATATATATATCGTATATATATATATATATCGTATAATAATAATAATGGTTTATTTCCCACAGATTTACATCCAAGTACAGGAAAAAAGAAAAAAAAAACTTAAAATGAACGAGTACAATTACAATTTTTACAATAATAAAATTAGAGACTAATATAGTATAAATTCTATATCAAGGAATTCTCCTTGGGAATGTAAGGGTGCGAGAATCGAAAAAGTTTGAGAACCACTGCAGTAGTTAAAGTTTAAGTGTTGCGCGAGTAGCAGCGGGGAGATATTGGTTTTTTTTATGCTGTTTAGGAAGTTGTAATTTTTTCATCTATAACGCCAACCTCACTCTGAGAGGTACAGGTGGTTCGAACCCGGAACTCCGGGCTTAATGGGCGAGTCGCCAACCGATTACGCCACTAACCCGGCTAAAGTAAAGTATAACCTTAGGGCGGTGAAAATGCTAAACAGTTAGACCAGTTAAACAGTAAAATCGAAAATGGTTAAAGTAAGTTCTCTTATGTATAGTAGGTACGGTATAACTAATACACTGTATAGGCGTCCGTGTTCAAACACAATTTTAAGGAGCCAATAATGGTACTAAAGTAATATATTGTCACGGAATATCTGCGGTATCGTCGTGAAATCTAGTGGAAATTGTATAAAGCTGCTTGTTTAAATGGTAAAGGGGTGACAGGTGGCATATTTTGAGAAAACATTACACTAATCTTGGGACTTTTCGATGCTTCAATAAAGTTACAAAAATGAAATATATAATTTTAGTGCTTATTGTAGGTGTAATATAAGTCATAGTCATATATTTTATTGGTTGAAATGACATTTTTAAAAAGTATAACTTAGTTGTCAAATATAGTAAATTTTATGTTGGTAATGCTAATTTTTGGTATAGATTGCGTACGTAAAAGAGGGCATGTGAGTTTGATTTATCCTCGAAAACTCTGTATATCATTTTTTTTTAAATATGATACTCATAAGGATATTAACGTTGATATCCCATTATAGCACAGTGTGCTCTAATATAAAGAGTGCAATTTAGTTTTTCAAGAGAAGTCAATTGAAATTTCAAACGTCAAAAAATGTAAAGACAAACGGTCAATAAAATAAAATTTTAATGGAAAATTGTGAAATTCATTTTAACTTGACTACAAATGTCATAGGGTATTACCAACCAGCACGAAAATTACCAAATTTTGTAGTTGTTACATACGTTAGAAAAAGGGCACAAAGAAGGCAAATTAGAAAAAATAACTCGTGTCATTACACTTATCGCACTTATCATACTTGCCTATTAAAGACCTGCCTTATGACACTCGTTCTTTAATATACTTCCACTACACTCCACTCTACAAACCTGCAAAGTTTCATTCAGTTCTGAAATCCACGTTGGGAATGTTTCCTTGGTATCGGATAAAGGTGAAAATGTTCGGAAGGTGTATCACGGATGCAATGCAACAGTCTTCTATTGTCGCCGCTCATGGTTGAATCTAAACGTTCGCCGTGTGGCAGTAAAGCTACGTTCGTAAAAACTCCCCGGCGAACGAGTGCCAAACATTACCATAGCTGTTCGTAAAATCAAATTTGTCGCCCGTGGTTGGCCTTAACGCGTACGAACGCTTGTACGGATCACCCACGATCTTAGATCATATATATTAATATAATTAATATATCTAAGCCCACGATACAAATACATGAGGTATGCTCATAAGCTGATCCAAATTTCTCTCTTTGCGCAGCTTATGATTTCTTCCGATGCGCGTCATCAAGTACCTAAATTCACATAATTTCTTGTGATAGTTGCACACATATGTCGTTATTTACGCAAATTGCAAATTTTCACGTGCGAAGTTTACAGAGTTTTTACCAATTCAATTAATGCATAATATTAAAGCGGCTTCTGTTGGCATATATTTGGGAATCTACCAACACATTTACAGGAATTCATTATATCGGCAGCCTACTATATTGCAGTGGTGGGTATAGATTCTCACTAATATATTAAATAAATAATATTACATATGCCTTACAATGAATTTAATATAAATGCAAAAAAGGTAAATTTTTATAGCTCTATTCCAATTACCTAGCTTTCCTAATCGTAAAACGTAATATACGTCTTTTTTGGAATGGTAGAACTACATCCGAAACGAGTCACAAGTGTCAGCGCATGAGCATACCTTTTGTATTTGTTCTGGTGTTCGTTTTAACCATGTCTGGGCTGAGGTATTTGGAAAACGCGCATAGGAGTTTATTCAAAAAATTGCATTCCGTGTTATCGGAGAAACTCAATGTCGTTCCATGTAATTTAGTAATGAAATATTAACATGACAGAAACCACAGAAAATAGTGGTATTGACAATTTGTAGTCTTGAAATTGCGCGCGGGGTAAATAATAAGCGTAACTGACCCTTCCTGTCCGCGCTTTGGTTTCCTTATATGCTAAATTTTTCTACCTATGCATTTATTGCTAATTAATAAGGTATTTTCAAATATTTTATGTGTATGTTGCTATATATAACCTTTTTGATGTTTCTTTTTTGTCATTACCTATTTACAAAAACAAAAAATTATGAGGCGCGTTTCACTATTCAGTTTTACAGATAAATACTGGTACTGGTACTGTAGATGATAAATTCTTTTGATGGTTTGAGCCTTTTATCTCCAAAATTAGAATACGGGTTAAAAAGGAATGAAATATTAAATAAGGAGCGTAAACATTTCTCAATGATGTGTTATTTACCAAAGAAGCGAAATTGAGCTGCGCGCCACAGGCGTGCGCTTGTTAGGTAGTAGATACATAAAATAATAAGTTGTAATTTATAAAACGTGGTGAAACACTTCGGCGATGTCGTAAACTGGATAAGATCGGTTAAATATTTGCAACATCAGGTGTGTTCCCACAATTGTTACAGTAAACCGAGTGTGCCGTGGGGAAAATATGTTCTAATTTAATTGTATTTTCAATACGTTCACGAGCAGATGGTACAAAATTTTGTAACGTTTTCCAACTAGCCAATGCATGGTTCGCGTGTTTTTTTCCAGAATGAGCAAAATGATTCGTAGGCTAATAAATGTATTAGCCTACGACAACCGACTATAAATGACACGTGAACAGTGCACAGTACAAATATAACAAAACTGGCGTAGACCGTTTACTTAAGTAAACGGTGGAGTACACAAAATCATTATAGCACATAAATGAAATAGGAATTTCTCATCCGATCTATGCCAGTTATATTTTGCTGTGCGCTGTTCACGTGTCGTTTATAGTCGGTTTTTGTCCAGCAGATTTAACCCAAATAAATAGGGTAATTTCGAGTATATATTCACAAAGTTTGTTAGCAGTGTGTAATAATAATAGTGGGATAAGCGTAGTATAATTAAAAAGAGAGAGATCAGCTGGTTGACGATAGAGGTCAAGGCTTCGACGGGTCGACCGGGCCGAGACTTTTTCCGCG
>JARFOC010000556.1:53705-78789 GCA_031763485.1 Osmoderma eremita
AGAAATAAAAGTGTTGGTCTACCTTTACACCCTTAGGGTAATTAAGGTTGTTGATTATTATTATTATTATTATTATTTTGTCCAGCACATTAGAAATGTATCTCAAACTAAACATTTAATTTTTGCGCCATCGTAACCTAAATCCGGATATTCACTTATTAACTTATTTGCTGGCCCCGACAATGGTAGTTTTCTCGAACGTAATTGAGACATTATTCTTGATACAACAGTCCGTAACAAAAGTTTATAGATCAGAAGGAATACGCACCCCGCGCGAAATACGTTGATTCCTGTCGGGGACCAAATTATTACTGAGAACCGAGCACGTTTGCGGACCAACTACGCTCCTGACATGCAGCGCAAAATTCGCTTCTTGAGTTATGAATGAATATACATATGTGGCTTTTATTTTAGCGTACGGTGCTAATCGTGCTGATCGTGATATGCCATTTTAACTTTTTTAAATGTAATGTCTTATAAAACAAGAGAATTATTAGTTTAGACGTTTACTCGCAAGTTACAAGATCTTATATCATATTAATATTTGTTCACTGTAGATGCCTTCCAAAATGATACGCAATTATATACTAATATAGAAGGCATACCCTACAATTTTATAGCCCCAAGAGTTTGCAAATTACTACGACTTTCACTTACAAACAATTGCATTATTAAGTTAAAACACACACATGTTTGTTTCGGCAACTACTTTTCAAAAGATGCTTTTCGATACGGTTTCCTTTTTCCATGTAAATATGAGTGTTCTCAGTCAACTCGTTGGCATTTATTAATTAACACGCCTACTCAAAATACTAGATAATTAATATGGGGTCTATAATGCAGTTGTGCATAGTAGATGCATGCAAAACAAATACATGTGATATAATAGGATTTCTAATTATACTTGCAAACTTTTAAAAGGATAAATGTTAATGCATTTTATACCCCATGAGCACGGAGAATGTGCATCGTATTAGCATATTCCTCAATGTCAAGTCTGCGGCTACGTGCAAACTAGATTGAGGTCACGCTTAGTAACAATAAAATTAGAAAGACACATGTTTATAAAATAATTTATTAAATAATAAAATAAAAAAATATATCATGACCATCTAAAACGATGTTATGAGATGTAATTGCGAAGTGGTTTAGTTAAAGGTTAACGCATCGTTACATAATCTACGGATAGTGAACTTAACTACTTCGCAATTACCTCCACCGCTATACAGAGATACCTATATCTAATATTACTTTCCACGATTTTTAGCAGGTGAAGTGGAGAATGCCTCTTAGCTCATCAAATAGCTCTTCGTTCCCGTGTATATCTTCATTATGCTGAATTTGGTTTCGTTATTTTTCTTCAGTTCATACTTTGGGTTAAAATATTTGTGAATACTGTTAGCAAGGACATAAAGAAAACCTTGTCCGTCGAAAGAGAAGCTGTCCGGCCAAATTATGGTGCTGTTGTTTTGGTCAATAATCTTCGTGTTGTTAAATGGTTCGTATATATTCCATTTACCAACTCCATACAAGTTAAGTAGACCGTAATACAAATTTCCTTCGTGATCCATTGCTAGTCCGTCTGATTGTCCTTGTTTTTTGCCCACTGTTTTAATAAACCTTCTCCACGCACCAGTTTTGCAAAACTGTTCGTTCTTCAGTATTCTATTGCTTATCGCGTACAAATGGTAACCACTTAGGGCACAATAATATATCAGTCTATCATCGCTTTTACGACTTGGCATTGGCGATAAGGCTATTCCATCAACGGGAACAAGTTTGTCGTTAACTAAGCCGTCAACGGTGAAATTTGCCGCGTCGATTTCGGCAAACATGGTGCTATCTCTGATCTTCCATGCTTTGTTACCAGTTCTAGAATATACGATTATTCCAGGATCGTGCGCACTGTTTTCCGTTATGAACGCAAATCCTCCATCACTTTCGTCAATCACCAAATCATTGAGGAATCCACCATCAGTCGAACTTAAATCATTTGAAAATTCGTATATGTGAACCACCTTGCCTCTATTTTTCAAATCCAATAAAACCAATTTGGGTGGGCACTGAGTGAAATTATTAAATCTGTTACCATCTAGCACCCACATTATACCTCGACTGTCGATCTCCATGCTCTGGACGTTTTGCAAAGTTGCACAATTACTTCCGGTATGCATTCGCCAATTTGGAAATGGTCTCAGTAGAATGTTTTCTTTATATTTAGAATTTCGTGGTATTACCGCTAAAGTAATTGGAGCTCCGCTTCTAATTTTAGGTAGCGCGATGTAGAGATAATCCTTATAAATTTTTATACCTGCCATTACGTTGTTTTCGGGTATATATTTGCCGGTATCGACTGCGTTCTTGTAATCTTCCGGCGTTGGCCACGTGTAGTTGATATAATTCCATTGGTACTCCACATCGAATTTGTCCGTATTTCTTTTAATCTTAACGGTGGTTTTGTCGCCCGTATCACAAAGATTTAACAGGAAAAGACCGAATATTTGACAGATAATTGGCGGAGCTTCCATCAGTCACCGATTCTTTCCGTTATAACGTAATGAATAGTTGCGGCTAAGGGAATAGTTCGATCACAACCCGTTACTCACGTGTGGTTTAATATTTCTAAATAAAATACGCGGGTTCCCTGAAGTGTCATTGAGTTTTATAAGAAATAGTGGGGATAATATCACCCAGACTATTAAGCGTATGTTTTTAAAACTTAGCACACAAACGTATTTGTTATTAATTTCCGATTTCTATTGAATATTTACATTCATATTTATGTATGATCATCATTACATAATGATCGATACTTCCCTGGTTTGATATTCTCTTAGTAAGAGTGCTTTTGATAATTATCGCTGGAGTCAAGTTCAATACAACAAGCAACGCTGATTTTTATGTAACGAATACATAAATGTATGATATTGCATAACTGATGTAATACAGTTATTATAAAACTTTCGCTTTAAAGATAAAATGACGTTATTTAATTATATACACGGTGAAGCTTATGAATAATTTAAACAAGATTGATATCATACAAAAATATTTTTGAGAAAGTAAGAGAATTTTGCTGCACAGAAATATTTTATTTCAATTTTTATTTTTTTTTATTTTTTCGTTGTATTTGAGATAGAAAATTTGCGTGTGATTAAAATTTTTCTCGCTACGGAAACATTAGAATTTTAGGTTTTCACTAACTTGTATCAAACTTTCTAAACGATGCATCAATATTTTAGACTGGAGAAATTTTTGAATCGTTAATAGTTGTATAAACACTTAAGCCTTCTTAGGTATTATGCTAATTTTCTTGCCTCTCTCATAACTATACGAGGAAGTATTTAATATGTATCTACTATACAAGGTTTGATCTATACCTTCTGGGACAAAACGAGCAATACGTTAATTCTTTTGGCCATTTCAGTCCCTACAATTTATAATATATATTCCAGATGTAGTTTTGTAACGCTATAGTAGAACACGGTGTCTCAATCAGATTCATAATCTACTAACATAACCATAACCATTATTAATTATCTTTTTCAAATTATTTTTTCCAAATCTTGCCCCAAACCTTTTTGATGGTTATAACTTTTGTTTTCCTTTAAGGTAATTTTTACTCGTCCAATGTTATACTAATATTAATAATATTTTTATTGTAAGGCAAATATGAGAGAAAGTTACTAAAAAGAGGAAAACAAATTACAAGTATGAGAGACACGGAAAAGGCTTCCGATAGTATTAAAAATAAATATGTAAGAAATATATTAGAGAGTAGGGAAATATAGCAATATCTGATAAGGACCTACATAAGAGAAATAAAAAATCGACAAATTTCACCAGCAGAACAGGCCTGAGACGGATGCATAATGAGCCCAGTATCATTTAATTTGATTCTCGACTTTGTAGTTCAAAAAATTCAGACAAAAATTGAAAATCTATAAAGTAGGATATTGGAAGACAAATTTGATGACATTAACGGTGCCAGCAGATGATCTAATAGTTATGGGATAAAAGAGCTACAGAAAAATTTAAATGTATTTAAGGAAGGACTTATGAAAAGAAACCCATTATAATAGGAGCCAAAATAGGAGACCAATTACAACAAGTAAATAATTATAACTACCTAGGGGTAATAATTAACAATGTAGGAATTTTGGACGATGAAATTAATGAAAGCATATCAATTTTTTTTATAGAAGGAAGTCTCCTCAATAATAACAACTGAAATACTAAAAAATAACGAAGCCAACCTTAAGATATGGTACTAACTAATGGATAGTACATATAAGACAAAGAAACACATTAATAATTGTTGAAATGAGATTCCTAAGGAAAAGTTTTATTCCTAATTTCGTCTATTAAATTAGGAATAAAATTTTCCGGAAAAAAGCTAAATATTGATCTTGTTGAGAAAGTTATTGAATCGCATAAATGCGGTGGCTAAGGCATAGGTTAGGGGCTAGTGGGAGGCAGATGGAACAAGTTTATGAAGCTAGAGAATTGGAAAAAAGAAGAGAGGTAGGTCTAGAAAATCTTGATCTAAAAGAAGAGTAAAATGGAGGAAGTAAGACTGAGAGCAGATGATCGACAATAGATGGGGAGACATGGAAAGAGACCGTACAAACCCAAACTCACCATAGTTTTACATGGAGAGGTGGAAATACCCAGGAATAACTAAGTAAGGCACATATTGTGACAAGAAGATCTAAGAGGGAATATAAGAGAGACTAGTGGAAGAGGGTTGAAGAAAGGAGAGTAAAAGGTTAAAGTGAAATTGTGGTGAGTTGTCTGGTGTCAATCCTACGGGTCCTAAAAGTAACCACCAAAAGGTAAGTAGAAATTTGTTTCTTAAATTTTATACCAGTATACCTAGACCCCCGTCGCTGCAATAAGGGTACGTGACATTTGTTGGAGGTACTTGGTTACCTAAGAAATATCGGACCTCCGCTAGTGGAATTAGCTAAGCGACACATTCTGCGGAACTAGACGGTTTCGTATAACTATCGGGTTCTCTACGTTTCTTTGTGCTGTACCTATGTTGCTCGTTTTGCTTTTACAAAATCTCGCAGATGTGTTTTGGGGGGTAGCAAAATCTAGGGTGGTCATCTGGCATCATTGTCCTAAACTTATTTGTGATTCGCATGAGTTCTTAATAAGTTTATTGGATCGTCCAGTTTTTCCTCCATTCGTGGTCCTTCAGGCAGACAATGACATCGTCTAGTCGCTGGGCCTATGGGCCCTGAAGCGTTCGTAGACATTGTTGGCGTGTTCGCGTGCGGTCTTGTCTGTTGGATCGTCTGTTTCTTCTTCGCCAGCGGTCGCATATCTTCCAGCTCTTATTGAGCTCTTCGTTGAATCTCCGCTAGTTTGCGCTAAAAATATGAATTTCACATACAGAAATTGAGATTTTTGGCTGTCTGTTGATCTTTTCAGATCGTCAGTAGTAACGTTAAACGAGCGATAGCGTTACCGCTTCGTATACAGTTTGTATATATTTATGCGGTGTGGAGTATTTTGGCTTTGTTAATATCAATGACGTGCCGCAGTTTGCACCACTTATGTACAGGTAAAATACTGCGTACCTTGATTTCTAAGGTAAAGAAACTATCGCTTGCAATTACATACGCATTATCGTAATTGTTACTTCTCTTTACAGGTGTAACGCCATAAAATATATTAACACAGTTATTTGTGAAGGTTAAATAATTATAAATCCAATCATTATTAGAACGCCGTATTGAATAAACAAAGTCCGGTTAACCTTATTGATTGCTCTTGTTTCTATTAACAGATCATTTGTTATTTAAATCAATTTCTTGCAAGCGTATCACTGCCATTTATTCTAGAAGGATTCCAAAGATTTTCAACTACCTTTGGATGTCATTTTTGCAAATAGAAACTGGGTTATTGTCAAGTTAGGATATCTTTTTAACGATTGGAAAACCGGTAAAAATTTGTGTATGTAGATAGTAAAAGAATTTTTATTTCATTTTTATCATGCTTTCTAGCAGCTGCTAAATATTTTAAGTCATCCGAAACACTCTATATGAAAAAATAAACAAAAAGTATTAGGAATATTAGGAAATGAATTGACTGGATCAAAATAATCGAAAATATGTATAAGTCAAGGTCATTTTCGGTCAAACCAGACGTGACTAAAAGGTATTCTCGTGCAAATGATGCGCATTTATATTTCGGACATAACAATAATAAAAAAAAAATCAGAAGTTGCAGGGAGGATATCTATATGTAAAGGAATTAAATTTGTAATTCTTTCCGATTTTTGAAAGCAATCGCCATTAGCGTTTGTGTTCGTGCGAATGCTTTTCCTATGTTCTTCTTCGTATTTGATGTCTTTTCCATATGCATTCATTAACCGGAACCTAACATGTTTCACTCTCAAAACGCTTCAATAAGTTTATAGGTCTTTTAGCAAACGTTGCGACGTAGTTACGGTATTAATAATAGAATAGCCGACTTTGTGATATGTAATTTTTTTAAAATTAAACGCAACAGTTTAGAAAACGAGAACATTATAAAACGTCAATTTCACGTCGCTTTCAAAATGGACTTCGATTCAGTACAAGGAAGAAATTAAATGTACACGCACAGAAACAAATTTTCAGATTGTGAAAAAATATGGTTGTAGCCGTATTTTCTTAAAACGAAAATAACGCTTTGTTGTAAGAATTTCTATTCCTGTAAAGAATATGCACATCCTTAGGCCAAGAAAATAAATGTCTTATAGTAATCATTTTAATCCAAGGAAAATTGTTGTGAAAAAATATACATCATCGATAGGGGAGTAGAATGCGACATTTGTATTCATACAGACACAGAATAAATAATAAGTGGTGTAGGTTACTCTCCTAAATTATTTTATTCGTACATTACTTCATTTATACACCATATCCCTGTATACGAGCATATACGGGTTAGTCATGGTCAGTATAGAAATTTGACTGACTAGCAGTAAACATCTAGCTACGGTCTATGGTGGATATGTAATGGCAAATATATTTTCTACTTAGTAAAATAAATTGTGAAACGCAATTGTTAATAAGAACCTTAATATTTCGTTATTTATTTATAATATCTTTAGGAGACATAGTTAGAAAAATTTGCAGAAAATGAAATAATTTGAAGTAATTATTTCCAAAATTTAAATCACAATTTTGATTATGATAATACCACCATTCCTGAATTCGAACCTAATTACAAAAAAAAAACGTTTATGTTTGAAAATGGTACATATAACTGTCACAATTCCATTAATTTTAAAACCGACACACTTCAACTTACAATTAGTAACATCTACTGTGACATTTCACACAATAAGTTTGCAGTGGTGAGACCCTTGATTACCTATGGCTGCCTTATTTGGTGGCCAAAGACAAATCAGAGGCCACACTCCTAGGAGTTCAGAGATTCGTTTGCCTCCGTTTTTCAGGTGCAATAAGAATCACACCGACTGCAGCTATAGAGACTATGCCAAACCTACCCCCTCTTGATATTTATATCAGGGTGGAGGCAAGCATAGGAGCGTATAGGCTAATGTGCAGTGGTAGTTGGAAACTTGGGAATATTCTAGGACATACCAAAATAACAAGGGTTGTTGAATATCCCGTGTTAGACACGAGCTGCGACTTAATGATTTCTAAACTTTCCTGCAACAAAACCTTCGAAGTCACGACAGACTGGGAGGGATGAAGAAAAGGGCTGAATCGAATATTGCAGTAGACCAGAATCAAGCACACAGACAGATCAAAAACGAGCACAGGTTCGGGGGAGACCGGAGCGAAAACTACGCGTACCCCTGGGAAGAAAAATACCTCCGTGCTTTAAACTGAAATCTGTGCAATACAAATCTGTGCTAGAGAGTGTATCCAGCAGGGACCACAAAGCCAACTGATATGCTCACGGATAGTCGAGCTGCCTTAAAGGCATTAGCATCTAATCGGATATCTTCCAGACTGGTATGGGACTGTCTGCAAGAGCTTCAAAACCTGGCGAAATTTAATACAGTCAAGCTTATGTGGGTGTCGGGGCATGGGGGAATTGCAGGCAATGACCAGGCGTACCGGCTAGCAAGGAAGGGATCCAAAATGACCTTCATTGGATCTGAGCCAGCTCTCGGGATCGCAAAAGTTGCTGCGCGTGGTACGGTAATAGAGTGGATGAACAACACCAGAAACACTGGCACCATGTAGCAGGACAGAAACACAACAAACAGACGATGAGGAAACCATCACAACACTTGGCAGCTGACATACTGTCTCTTAGCAGAACGCAGATTAGGGTCATGATGACCCAACAAGGCAATCTAAGGAAACACCTACGCAGAATGGGAGTCTACAGAGAGGAACCTCTAGGTAGGTTATGCAATGAAGAGGAGAGAACAGCCTCCACATTATTTTTGAATGCTACCCAGTAAGCCACCGGAGAAATGCCCTATCAAGTGCAATAGACACACTACGGAGCATACCGGAAAAGGATTTGACGCACACACTACTAAACCAAGCCAGGGGGTAGATCTGTTCGGATAATCAGGAAATAATCGAATACAGAGTAATACAATAGGCCTCAAGGCCGCAGTGTTAACGGAAGTCAAAGACCTTTCTCCGCATTGGGGACTAAACCAAATCAAATCAAGCCTCACATGCCAAAAATTCAGTCAAATAGGATTGGATAAAATTTGCAGCGAGTCATGTCAATAAGGTAACTAACAACAATACAACAATAAGGTAACTGTACAACATAATAAAACTACCTGATAGAAATAGGGTATATAGGCACGAACAGACCGACCGAAACATATGTCGAGGAATTGAATAAATATAGTGAAACAAATCAAGTGTTTTATTTAATTTGATATATACAGTTAATATTAAAAGTTATTGTGAAAATGTTGCAATAGTTGTTATTAACAATAAGTTGCTGTGTGTCGGTTTTAAAATGACTGGAATTGTGACAGTTGTTTTCAAAAATAAACGCATTTTTGTAGTTAGGTTCAAATTCATAAATGGTGGTGGGTTTTGAGGTAATGAAAATTGTGATTTAAATTTTGGAAACGGAGAGACAATGCACATGAACGATTACCAATGCGACTATCACTTTTATGTTGGACTAATGTACTTTTCAACATTTGTGAATTCCGCCAGTCAGGGTTGGTTATTACCTTTGAATAGGTAACCGTTTTTATCAAGTTTAGTCAAACGTATATATGTAAATACTGCATGACATGGAAATTTCAATACCAAGAAGGGTGTAAATGGGGGAGATCGAGTGGTCATAGCATATCTGACACTTGCCTGAAGGTGGTTTCTCCTTCAGGAAAATTGGAAATCGCTTTAACAGAAACCTCCCATCATGTGTGGTTATCAGTCATGGAGTAGGAAGGGCCAGGAACGTCGCCGAAGAGCAACCGGGTCGGACGAGGACGTCGTAATATTCAATTATTCGTTAAAAGGTATGTGTACCGAGCCGTGGGAACTATGGTATGGGGTGTTATATCATATGGGAGTAGGTCTCAGTTGGTGTTTAGCCGAGGCAACATGAATGCCGGGAGTTTCGTTGATGAGATGGTGGAACTCCATATTTTTTCACATCTTCAGCAGCTAGAAGACCCAAATATTTAGCAGGATAATGCCCAGCTCACATAGCGGGAATCTCTCTAAACCGATTCCAAGAGGCCTATGTTAATATCTTACCATGGCCACACAGATCTCCGGACCCCTCGCCAATGGAACACGTGTGGGACATTATGAGAAGAAAACTGATGAACTTAGCAAATCCTCCGCAAACACTGGAAGCTCTCGGACATGACTTGCAGGCTGCTTGGGACAACATACTGCAAGAGAACGTCGCCCACCTGGAATCAATGTCACGAAGAGTGAGGGAGTGTGAAACTAATAGGGGAGGCCCAACACATTATTACTAAAAATAAAATTAAAATGTGTCTTCTGTTCTTTTTCTTTTTTTAAAATCAATTATTACCTTTGAATAGGTAAATATTTCTATCAAGTTTGGTCAAAAAATTCGCACCCCTTCTCGGGGTTTCTATTTCATGCAGTATATATGCATTATTATTCAACAAAGTCCTTCCTTTCAATTGTTTAACATAATGTGTGATGATTTCTTAATTTAATATTTTCGAAAAGTGTATATAAATATAGTTATAATTGCTAAATAAAAGCTTTTTTTGCTAAATATAAGGTCATAAATAAACGTGCACAATCGCTCATGTTTTTAAGTAACCATCAAATTTATGTAAGAAAATGTAAGAAAAAACTGACCCAAATATACCTAACAAGTATCTGTAATTAATTTAATTATTTCTATTTGTAACATGCTAACACACAGTCGAAAGTGGAAATACTTTCGAGAAGTTTACGAAATCGCTCTAATAAGCTGATTATTTTTAAGAAGTTCGATAAAAATACAAATACAAAAGTAAATTCATCATTAATAAGATTAATTTAAAATGGCAATAAAATTGTTTCGAAGCAAGGTGTGGATAACACATATGGATAAATATGTAAATTAAAAAAAACCGGAAAGTCACTGATACTTAATTATATATTAAATTATGCATACGAAAGGTAACTTTGCTTTAACACTGAATGTTTATAATTGAACATACATGCATTTGTACTACAATATTAAAATATAAACATTTCATAAAATTTTCCAATGAATTGACAGAATTGTGTACATGCAATATGCCTTACTGTTCACGTATGGATATTTAACTAAAAGGTTTATATAGTGTCTTCTGACCGATAATGGGTAATAGTTACAACACTATACTTTCATAAAAACGCGAAATTTTGATATTTAATGCTACGTAGAATACATGTAATATCCATAGATTTCGGTATCATAACAACGGATTTCACGTTTATTTATTCGCATAGTAATTTTGTTACAGTTTTATAATAATTCCTTTTGTTTTATATGTAAATACGTTTAACAACAATCCAGTGAATCAATCCCACGATCTTCTTGTAAGACATACACAAGAAAATTATATTACCCGAAAACAGCGGCTGAAAAATATGCTATACAAATTTAATATTATAAATCACTAAAATGAACAATTAAAATTATTATTCTTAAAGAAGAAATTATGTACACGCACAGAAATACATACTTTTATCAGATAAGTTTGCATAGAGTCAAGAAAATCTTTGTTTTGTATATTTGCAAAATAATACTTTCTTAGTACTCTCAAGCTTAATAAATACAATGAGAAATAAATAATACAAATTTTATGCATCTTTTACACAGTGGCGGCTTAATGGCACAAATTCGGTTAAATTAGCAAAGATTCAGTGTTTTTAGTGTTGATTAAGGTGCAATTAAGAAAGAAAGAATTGAATGAAGCATTTTTCAGATAATTTAAAATATAGCATTTTGAAAGGAATGTGTAAAAACTCTTCTTAGCTGGTTTAACAGTAGATATTGCTAATCTTACATTGCGGTGCCATTGCCATTACTTGGTGAATTTTATAGCCCAGTTGGGATATTTGAATTTTTACTGTTAATTTGCTCCGTGTTTATTTTCTTAATTATTTATTCAATCAGTTATTTGATTATTTATTGATTTCGTTGTTATGTGTGTAAAAAAGGGTAACATTAATCCCGAAGGAAAAGAAGTTAATGCTCTGACTTAGTTTGATACTCATCCCACTAATCCTATTTGACAAGCAATTACGGTACATGCAATTTTGAAGAAAGTCCATAATATAAAAGGTATAGAAAAAGCATTGCACATTTCCTAATGAATGAGGATTATGAACTTCTGGTTATATCGGTTCACTTTCTATCAGAGATATATACTGAAACTTAAGCGCCTGTTAGATATATAAACTATTCATACCTGTGTAAAATGAGTTAACAACCGAGTCCGTTCTACAATATAGTTAGAATATAGGTGTAGCAACAAAGAAGGAAACTACTATCAACTACAAGCTACAGTATGTTATACTTGCTTTTTATTAGCACGGGGCCAAAATGGGAGGAAAAGTTGGCTATTCATATTTTTTTAATACTTTTAAATAATGTTTAGTGATTACTGCTACGAAGCAATATTAATATCAATATCAATACAGAATTTTTGCGGTATTGAAAACAGGAAACACCCCGAATATATACGAATCTTGGGGAATAACCGATCTTCATATCTCCAACTTCCTAACCGCAATATTTTAAAATTACACCTAGGGCGGTGTTAAGGTGTTTTATAAATTACAGAGACGTTACTAGTATGTATAATAAAGAGTAAACATACCACAGTCCTTGTAATCTTTACTGATCCATAAAGAGTTTATGTTAAAAGAGTTATTAAAAGAATATTTCAGAATCAACGTTTTTAATAATAATAATCTTTATTTGAACCACCATAATACAAAATATAAGAAACATAAGATAAATAACTAAAGATATAAAGGAAGATGGTTCAAATCCCAAGGCGATGTTCAGCCTAATCTGTACTGACGGATTGCTGATCTACCACATCACCTTGCACATAACAGTATTATAATTGATGTACACATAACATAATCACTAGTAGTTAGCGCAACAAAAGTTACAAAAGCACCAAAAAACAACAAGAAATACAATAATTACTCTAAGTTACAACTAACTACCACCACCCTGGATCATCTGCAACCGTCTACACATATTACTCCTAAAACTGTCAATTGACTGCGTTTTAAAGCATTTGTCCACAATATTATATTCTTTAACAACATTATAAGAAAACCCTCTTTCAAAGAATGCCGTTTATGAATCGGTGGAGTAAGGAGGCCTTTAAATCGATCATTAAAATTGTGGACATCAGATCGAAAAGTAATCTTTGAGTACAGGTACGGGGGCGTTTTATTCACTAGAACCTTATGGTAGAAGACAAGACAGTGCAGCTTACATCGATTTGCCATGTTCAGTCAATTAAGAGTTCTGAATTTAGGAGACACATGTTCACATCGTCTCAAGCCATATATTAACGTGATACAACGATTCTGTATTGATTGTATTACTCGTGAAGTTGCTGCATCAATACA
The DNA here is from genome assembly GCA_031763485.1 of Osmoderma eremita. Classification (NCBI taxonomy): domain Eukaryota; kingdom Metazoa; phylum Arthropoda; class Insecta; order Coleoptera; family Scarabaeidae; genus Osmoderma; species Osmoderma eremita. The sequence continues at coordinate 66,776 of JARFOC010000556.1, forward strand.
ATGGTAATAGACAACGTCTGTATAATTGAGCAACATAATTCTTTTTTCGAAGTTGGACAACTTTATCAGTATCTTTAACTCCTTAGCATGCCAAGCCTAAAATTTTTAAGTGACACTAATGGATTAAGTAACACCTAAAAGCCTACGTAATTTGGAATAGGTATCAGCTTTTGAAACCAATACCATCGTTCGTTAGTAGCTTTAGTTACCCCAAAAGGTAATATGCTCTCTCTCTCTTCCTCAAATTATCTCTTTATGTTTTTATTTTTACACGAGAAGCGCGCGCATCCTTGTAAAACAGGGTGCTGCGGGGTGCTTCCGGAGTCCAGAACCGGTAATTGGCATATCGACTTCGGTAGCCAAACGACAAATTTGCTTCTGGTTAAAGCAGAAAGTACTCCAGTTTTGGAGCAGTTCTCCTGGTTTGGTGCATGCGAAGGAGTGCATTTCACCCAATCATGTCAAAACCGGAGAATTACTAAAAGTTGATCGTAAAAGGATCAAAATAATTACTTCTGTGTTTACAGATCACTGCAAACTCAGAAAACACCTACACAGAATCGGGTTTTCGGAAGAAACCGAATACCGGCTGTGCATGGAGGCCGAAGAAACAGTAGAGCACGTTATGTGCCATTGTCCTGCGGCCACCCGCAACAGGTACTCCATCTTTGCCTAGCTGACTTGAAATATTCCTCATTGAACAATATTCTGAGCTATCTCAAGGGTTGTTTGATGAACTCTAGGATGGCATCCGCTCTACAATAGGACCTATTGGCCGAGGTAGAAGACGCTATCGACGACCCAGGCGGATGACATCCATACATCAAGTAAATCAAGCAAGTAAGTACACCAGAAGCAGACCCTGTTACATATTTATGGATACAAAATATGAGAAACAATATACTCCGTTAATTAATTATTATTATTGTAAGCGATAACGCAAAAATATGCAGTCACCTCCCTTTGAAGATATATTTTGAAGGGTGTAGTTTCATATGAAAGCAAAAATTTAGCTTGATCAGATTTGGAATTATAAATAAACGATAATTTAAAAACAGAGATAATAAAACACAGGAAATTGTTAAAATATATGTTAAAATAAAACGATGCAATTTATATTAAACAAATAATTTTAAGTAATTGCTAGCAATTTTTTTCTAATGCGGAAATGGTGCAGTATTGTGTTTAATAAATAGAAAAACCATTATATTGTGTGTCCTGAGTTGTTATTTATTGACACACGCAATGACACCGCACTGCAAGTTTATTTTATTAACATAAATATAATTCCATTATCGTTCACATTGCTAATAATTTCTTAAAACAAAATGTAGAATCCGGAATATCTAGTATATTATTATATTCTTTATAAGCCAAAATGTGCAATTCATAAGAAAGCAATGCTGAGATTGCTACAATTGAGATTGAGAACTCTCGGTAATAATAAAGAATTGAACATTTTAGTTTGACAAACAGCGTTCTTTCAATTGTAGTAGTCTTAGGAAGTGCTTCCTTCTAAATTGCGCAGTTTGACTTGTTCATAAACGTATATTTTTGTGGACATGATACTAGAGCTCATTTGCTTTAGACATAATAAAAGGCTTAAAGTTTTCCTTTAAAAGTGGAGGTTTATATTGTATATGTATGTATTTTAATTTTAATTAATAGTAACTATTAAAAGTAAAAGATATTTTTCCAGTATTTTGGTGATTAGTATACTTTGGAATATTATTGGATAATGTTTTGGACTTGCTTAGGTAAAATTCTTTTTTTTTGATGAATGGTAGTAAATATGGTATAATGTTATGTAAAAGTTCTTGATTTGTACCATTATTAGTATACTGCAAAGAACTGAATTTATCTAAGTTCAATTATACTCAGTATTGAAATCGTTTGTTATTAGTTCATACCTGTGATACTTGGTGACAAAAATTAGATTCATGTACGATTTGAATTATTATTTGCTCTCCTTATTTTACTGGTTAATGCACATTTGTTCTATCATGTTGTGTTTATTATTGATAGCATCTATAGCAACTCAATCACGATTTTATACAAACTTCTATTTTAAGGCATGCCACTAATTGTAAGTCATAGAATAAAGTCTAAAATCATTTATGTTATGACAATTTATTGTAATTAGTTAGCATTTCAATATTAATTGAGGAGAGACAGTTAAAAGCTGATTCTGTTAAGATTTTTACTTCATTATAAATGACACAAATGTGAAAGCTTAATGTTATCTCATTAATTTCAGAAGTAAAATTTACAATTAGAATGAGTATCCAATTACATCAATTAACTATCTCATATATCGATCATATTTGAGGGGAATGTTAAATCTTAATTACTTAGTCTGTGGTACTCACTTACCTGATGTGGCGCCGATAATACCTAGGAAGAAGGGACGTTAATAAAGTCTTAAGGACCAATGGCTATTTCTGTGTAGCACTGCCGGTAATTGTTAATTATTTTTTTACTATACACATAATATATTATTTTACATTTATGTAAGCAAATTACATAAAATTAAATAAATGATAGTTATTTAACTATGTATGTAATTATTATTATATGTATTTTTTAACTCTTGTTACTTATATATACCTACTTCAAGAAATATTGGCTTTTTAGTGTTAAAAGTTAAGAAAATAAAAGTCCACGTAAACAAAACATATTGCTTTTGTTTTAGTTTCTGACTAAACCTTGTAATTAGGAAACCATATCACGAAATGATACAAAAAATGTCTCACAACAATGTTAATTAGGTCTTGCTCATTTGATATGAGTATTAAAAAATAAAACTGCGGTGATTATACAGTGAACTTGAAAACTGAATAAAATTTAAATTTCGATTTTTATGCGAGTAAATTGTATTTGTACTTCGAAAAAAGAACAGCGATTTCTGAAATTGCTGAAATATTTAGGTTCTTTTAACCCTGATAATACCGATTTTATTTTGTGGCACGTGATACCAGTGGGGTCAATAGCGACCCTAAAACTTTCTACTAAACATGGCAATAATATTAGTAAAAAAAGAATTTTTATTTGATATACTGCCATGATATGTTACAAGTTTATTAAATTGTTTAATTGATAACGTAATTTTACAAGAGTAGAATATACGCTATTATTTATCTACCACGCCTTTTGATTAAAGTAGTAAAAAAGTGAGGTTAGGATATCGCGTTTTCTAAATTCACCGTAAAATTTTATCGGTGACAATGTTTGGCAACAATTCTCGCTCACCGTCAGCTAAGGTTTTTCGTTCAGGGAACTTAACAAGCCATCATACTCAACTGTTGCATCGCCTGAAAGCGCCCATTATATTATTCAATTCTCTCAATCGATAAGTCAGAATTCTGTTTTTTGTGTAAGTCCGAGGCAGTTAATGGGACTGAAATATGTTGCTACAATAAATAAAAATATTACATGTTTTTACATTAATAAATACACTTTATTAATGCAAAACACATACACCAACTACAACATCCTAAATTTTTATAAACGTTGTAAATTAATAAATCGAGATGTCGGAAAATATTCAGAAGCCAGAATAACACCGGGGTGCATGCATCAGGGTTGCTGCTGTAGTTTAAACTAGGAAAATTAAAGAAAATTGGAAAAGAAGATTAAGAAGGGGGTGGGGCACAAACATTTACGCACAATTTGGGTATTTAGGTATTTAGCAAGGTATTTGTTAGGTTAGAATTTATCGGTCACTTTGACCCGTGAAAATACACAATTTTTTTTAACAAAGTTTCTGTAATACTATCTATGAATGTTTAGTAAATTATGTTAATAAATAATGACAGCATGAATGCAGTTTAATGAAGCGATGTTTTGCATTCAAAGCAAGTAATTATCTGATGATTGTTACAAACAAACCGATTGCAATTCTGACATTTCATGGAATACTATATATCTATACAAATTTCCGGGACATTGTGCGTTTCGGCCACGTTTTAATTCTCGAATATTCTTGCGGATGGCTTTTTCATGTCGAAGTTTCTTTTGCGCTTGTTCCAGTGCTAACAATTTTTGTCCTATAGCTGCCACTCTCTGTTTAGATGAAAATGTAATATAACACCATCAATACAGTAGTCGGTGAAAATTTACCTAAATCTCGTTTTTTTTTAGATGAGAGATCTCCAGTAAAAAACAATAAACTAAATTCTATTACCGGCACAGAAATCGGGGACCCCCGTACGAGCAGAGAATACAAAACACTTCATCGTCAGTAAACTTTTAGGACGTAAGAAAAATATCAAAATAACTCAAGGAACAGATCAGTCACGGCTAAATAGCATATTTCAAAACTGGAATCACTGGTAACCCAAATGTATTACATGTGGTCTTTTCATTTTTCAGCAAAATTATGAAAGCTACAAAAATGGTGTTGCAGCTAAGTTCGGTGAACATTACGTTACGATTAATCAATTTTATTTCAGAATTCTAAGTAAGCAAATAGAGAAATACTGTTAAATTCACCCTTGGGTCTCCAGTGAGCCCATGTTACTATGAGAGTTAATAAATAATTTTTTAAATTTATTTATATCTTTTGCAGTATGTATTTATTCAAACTATCAAGATCAAATATTAAACTCCGGCTTTAATATTTACAAAACAAAAACAGAGTGTTTGTAAAATGAGTTATACAGGCCTGAGGGAAAACGAAACACCTGAATATTCAAGAATCAACCCTTTTTGCATAAAATTGCTAAACACGCCTGCTTCTAATCGAAGGAGGACTATTTCTGGAGCACAAACCATATTCATATCCTGAACCCTATAGCCGCAGGAGTGCCAACACCAAATTACACTGGGGGTGCAAAAAAGCCTATATAATTTGTGTACCACTTGTTTAAATCGCTCTCCAGAAATTACAGTTCCTATAATAACTAAATAGAAATTAGCTTTGGTTGTTTTGAAAGATTAATTTCATGAAAATTAGGCAAGTGATGATTTCAAAAAGTGATACATCTTTGTATTGTAAATTGCATAAGATTTTAAACCAGTATCATCCAACCACTATTTCAACTCAAGAATTTTGGAGATGGTACCCCCGCGGCTAAGTAGTTAAAGATATTCATATTTTCTCCGCAGAAATTGTCCCTTCAATCAGACTTGTTTCAACAATTTTATGAAAAAGTGTTAATATTAAGACTGTTTCGTTTTTCCGAAGACACCTGTATAAGCGTATATTTATAGGGTAAGGTCGATTTACTTTAATCTCTCGTTTAAAGCATCAATCAATTTCGATGTTTGAAGCGTTGTCAGTTCATGGGACACCTACTACCAACATACAAATTTAATACTCTTCGGGAGGACTACATATCTGCATAATTTCGATGATTTTCGTTTAGCGGTTGTATAAAAATGGTAGCGTGATATTTGCAAATTGGTATACCTGTAGGGTAAGCAATCAGCCACCGCGTAATCTGTCCAAATTCTCAAACCAAAAAGGAATTTTATACCACCACTTATCATGAATAAAATCGCTATATTACTTTTTTTACTTTTCGTAAATTAAATTAAAATAATTTAAAAAAGAAATAATTAAAAAATAATTAAAATATTAAAACATATACTGTATATCTATCTAGCTTAAACCTGAAACCTTTCTAAAACTTTCCAAGTATATAGGCAACCTATTATGATGTCGAGTGCAAAACTATACTATCAGGCGCGTTTTAAGCCTACAAATAGATTCTGAACAAACGACGAAACTAATTGCTTTCATATAACCAAGCTAAAATATCGTCAGTAACCCAAGAAAACGATTTGTATGAATCATTGAATACTTTCGGCCTTTACTTGGCAAAGGACCATTATCAATAACCAATAAAATGTTAATTATCCTTCAGAAATTTATTACAATATAACAATTGTTGCACCACAGAGTGGCTTATTCAGACAAAACTAAAAAGTAATACATTATAACTTTCGTTTTTTGTCAATATTGAATATTGAAACAATTGTTACTTTGTAATAAATTTGTGAAGGATAATTAACATTTGACGGATGGTAATACATAATGACAAGCGCAAGATAAGACAATAGTCCAGGGGTTACTCGATAAATAGAGGGTTCTGAGTGCAAAATTATATCTAATAGTGAGCGTAAACTTCTCGAAGTCTGCATAGAGTATTTTAAATTTATATTACAATTCCTTTAGTTGTTAGTAGTTCTTGTGGTTTTTACTTATTGTTTAATCATTATCGTTATTTTTATTATAATTGTGTATTTCGTCTGTAAATATTAACGTGTCCCGAATTAATTATTATTCTATTAACGCGTGTCGAGCTAAAAATGATGCATGGCCAGGTACCTCGATCCGACTGCACTTTTTAGTGTAATTATATTCCTAATGGCTATGTTTTTGTTGAGTAGGGTAGATTAATGTTAGAGCGAATTGTTTTCCTTCAGCGTCTTTAGTCTCTATGTTGCTATTGTAGAAGTCAGTACGTGAATAAAATTTTTGTTAAAACTGGTTGGTGCGTTATTGTGTTCGAAAAATAAGTGGATTTAACAATTTTTGTGCGGCAGGAGTAATCTCAACAGTGTGTTTATAGTATTCCGTTTGGTAAGCAAATAGGTTAATTCCGATTGTAAATATAACTTTCAGGAATGCGTTAATGCGTGTTTTTGCCCCATCTCTCCTTACTATGTTATCTCTGAGTTCCACTATACATATTAGACGCTTAAAATTCATATAAAATTTCAATTACACTAGATTAAAACAGTGCGTTTATAATTATTTTTCTAATTTGTTACTATAATAAGGCTATTAACCTTAGATCATATATATTAATAATAATTAATAGTATATATGATGTAGGTTAGGTATAGGATACGGCGGCTTAAAATAAATTTAAGTTAAAAAATACCCCTTACCACCTTATTGAGTAAAGAACTCTACGCATTTCGGCAACTAAGTTGCCATCCTCAGCAGAAAACCACAAAGGAAAAATATAATGTCAAGCGTAGCAATCCGAGAACAATCCTGCTCTTAGAACGTGGGTATTTTTTAACTTAAAAAAAGTATATATGATCTAAGCTATTAACGCTTCGAAAGCGCTGGGTTAATATCCATTATATATTATAAATGTGCTATATTATAAAAGCAGTGCAATTTAGTTTTTCAAGAGTGGTCAATTGAAATTTCAAACGTTAGAAAATGTAAAGTCAAGCTGTCAAGTGGAAAACGCAGTGGATCAAACACCAAATAATCACAGATCATAGCTACATCAGACGCAATTTTACTAATTTCAGGCGGGCTACATAACGCTTCGAAAGCGGTGCGTTAATATCTTAGATCATATATATTACATGGATACTGCTATGTTTTCCAACTATGTTTCCAACATATCACAGACATGAAAAAGAATCAGCATTTATGTCTAACAACGGTTATTCGTATTTTCTTATTCGTACCTGACCACGCGTGGACTACGGCGTGAGAGGCGCGCGAAATTTGAATTAAATTTGGCATACATCTAGGTGAGAATTACCTCAGAGATAATACCAGCTCTATGTGTAATGTCAACATAAAATAGCTCGCCCATACAGATTGATAGACAAGAGATTTGACAAGAGATTGATATTTCAAACGGCAAAAAATGTAAAGTCAGTCTAGTACAAAACGCAGTGGATTAAACATCAAATAACCACAAATCATAGCTACATCAGATGCAATTTTACTAATTTCAGGTGAGCTATATAATAAATTAGCATTCCTTTTGCCTTAAATTTCATGTGCATAAAATTGTAATAGAGAATTGACAAATTCATTTTAAATTGACTACAAATGTCACAGGGGATTATCAAGCAGCACGAAACTTACAAAATTTTGAAATTATCATATATGTAAGAAGAGGGGCATAAAGGAGGCAAACTAGAAAAAATAACATAAGGAACTCGTGTCACAAGACACTTATCCCACGCGCCCATTCTTCGTTTTATGACACTCGTTCTTTAAATATACTATAAACGCAATGTTTTCTATGATTTAATAGCGTTATTATAGCAGCAGCAAATTAGGAAAAAGTATATGGGTAATATTCAATATGATCAAAACATACAGAGGAATAAGGAGGATGCAATAAAATCTTCAAGTCACGTTTCAATTAGGTTTTCTCTGTAATAAAGAATCACATACTACAAAATTGCTGAAATTAGTTTATAAAAATGCATTTATTGGTTCTGTAATATTTGGTACAATCCACAGGAATGACAACAGTGTATAAATACTTATTACTTTCGCTACATTGGGTGAGCGATGAAGTAGTTGAGTGTAGCTTTTTGCGACTATAGTACAATGTAGAATTGTTTTCTGGGCGTTGTGGTATTTATACTTAACATTTTGCTGATCATGTTGTGAGGTTCTTCAGAAGTTTCCTAAAGATTAATGTTGTTGTTTCTTGTTCCTTGTTATATAGGATATTCCTGTCTCGCTCTGTTGATTCGTGAATGTTCTGGTCCACTGAACCGTATCCTTTGCGGTCTGGTGATTTAGTAGTGCCAATTTCCAAGCATTGCTGATCTGGTATCCAACCTCGCGATTGAAGTTACTGTTCTTCATTATTTGTATAGATTCATGTATTTACGAATTCAGCTTGGACGATGTATAATGTATATTTTATAATTATTTATGTATTTGTTTTATTATCAGATAACTTTGAATTGGAGTTATATTATCATCCACAACATGCGGTATTCCTATTGTTACTTACTCAGGTGAGCGTATTATACTCTTTATTGCCTTTCATTTGTAAGCAAAAAAGTAGGTAGGCGTATTTACATGAACACATAATCTGTGGATAAACGTAAAACTCCTACCTGCACTAAAATATGAAGTGGGTGCTTTTCTTGTACCCATTATACTGACAGATATATTTGGCAGGTGTATCTTTCCACCATTGGAGGAGGAGCATCAAGTACATAGAACGTCTCATATTGCCACTGTTTACACAATTGACAGGTGCGGTAAAGTAAGGTAACATTACACTTGAGCAAATACAATTCCTTTGTGGATTCAATCTTATACTCATATAGGGAACCGGCCATATAATGTCGGTACACGTTGCACGCATTTCAACAACGCTCGCCAAACGGACGACGTAGAGGTTCAGATATTTACACAAAATCTACTTTTTGTCTTCCCTTTCTCTACGTACGCAATCCGAACCGCCCCTATTTATTCTGTATGGTCTTTTTCGGCTGAACGCACCTAGTGCCAAAATATTATCGGCAATAAAAACTCTGAAGGCTTGTCGCCTATTATATTGAGTAAAAGCGCAAGCTATAAAGCGTAATCCTTTGAATTGCTGCATCCTTTTGTTACGGTTGGCGCGGTCCATAGAACATGAGATGTTTCATGGTTCGCGGAATGAATACAATATCCCTATACTTTAGAGATAATTTATTCATCGTGAAAATTCGAAGATTTGTAGATTGATAGATAGAGGTATTTTTTTAAGCTATAGTATAATTGACGCATCAAATAAATATACTGAACAACTAGCAAACTATTATTATTAGATATAATACAAATGAACTTTAATAGCGACCCGATTTTAGTACAATTACATTAACATCAGGTTTTTAAGGCCGTGATAATTAATAAATCAAATTATAGTGAAAATTATGTCGGTCAGAATTTTCTTAACTACTAATGGGGTGAATAATATATTTGTTGGCCTTACATACATATATACCTTCTAGTTTCCCTTTTAGGGCGACCACATTCGCAAACAGGTTTAAAAATAACCCAACACAACAGCCCCGCAAGTTAATTTGTATCTCGACAGTCTCTCTTTGGTTCTGTTTAGATCGGCAACGATATCGCAAGGTGCTTTTGTGAGGTTTCTAGGGTAGGACACGTGAATGCCCCAAGGGATAAACGTAAATGGCGTTATAAAGAGGAAGCCTGCCAACCTGAAACACATTTGCAGTATCCCGGACATTTTTTGTGTGCGGTTATTTGTACATCCTATTCACTGCTAATTTCTGACATTTTAAACCAGATACAGTCTTTATAAAAATTATCGTTACTTAAAATATAATCAAATAATCCAAATTTGTTATGTTGTGTATATTAAAAAATGCGATATATTAGTTGATAATGACATAATTATATCATACACATATGCGCATCATATGTTACTTTGCCTTTATTTTTGATATTTGATGGTTGGTATTGTTTCACAGTCGAACATTAAACAATCCTAGAAAATAAATATGAATCATAAAAATGTTCTTATCAGTTAAGTAGCCCAATGCATACATATACAAATCAATGAGTGATTCTGGACGAAGTACTGTCTTGCTAAAATTGACCCCATTAACGTGTCGCCATAAAACCCAGTAGGCATGGAAACGCGCCATTTTTGTTTTTCAAACAAAGCAAATTACAATAAAAAACCATCATTACTTTGAAATTGATTGCTTGCTTTAAGTTGAAGTTATTTTCTGGACATTCTAATAACATTATTATTAGATTGCCTGGCGAGCTCTCAGGTTTGAAAACTATTATGGATGTTTAAATATTTCAACCATCGCAATTTGGTACATTGTGTCGTCACAAAACCCAGTGGGCATGGCAACGGGTCGTGTTTTGTTTTTTTCAAACAAATCAAATTACTTCAAACATAATTATCATTCTTTTGAAATTGATTGCTTAATGCTTAGCAGGTTGTTATTTTCTAACAATATAACTGCATATTACAGCATAATATTATTATTAAAGATTATTAGGGGCACAGGTAAAGCAAATATGAGGGAACGCTCCTATAATAAAGAAGTAAGTACAATCACTTTACATAATTGATGACAGCTACGCGTAAAATATATTGTTTTCAGATTAAACTCACTGAAAATTGTAATATTGCAAGTACACACTGTACATGACCAAAATGGCTACATTACGTCACCATAGAGTAACATTTGCATATCTTAATATATCAGTTACTAATGAGGCATGTCCATGAAATGCCTCAAAGCCCAGTTTAATACAATACAAACGATAGAAGAAATGTATCCAAGCAAGGAATACTGAGCAATTGATAGGAATCTATCGGAACAAGAAATTGAAGATTTTTGATGAGGCTCTTTGATTTCTCCTTTGACATCTCCTAACGGATTGGTAGAGGCAGTTGCGTTAATTAAAATGTAAAGTATTTGTCATATTTTTTGAGTGAAAAATAATGTAAACATATAAATACAAATACTTAATAAAAGCAAGACTTTTATTTAGACATTTTAAAACAAACATTATCCTACTATTTACAGTGGAATCGTAACATAATATAAGATAATGTCTGTACGTATTTGCATATATAGCTTTTCTTCCTCTTGCGTAGTAGTTCAACATTCTGGTATTTATCTTATTAGTCGCAGCTACAAATTAGTGACCATTGGTTGGCACAGATGGCTGTCGTTCAATAAGTACCTATACAATATAAATTCATTATTTTTACATTCTTCTATATCCATTCCCCTGTGTATACAATACAGCATTAATCAATTTATTGCTTTAACTCCGAGTTTTTTGAAAAATACTTGCACTTCTTTTGCTCACTGTGGTGATTACAAACAAAGCACATCACAGGTTTGTTAATAAGATAGAATATAGGGCAAAAAAGAAACAGGATACCATACAAGCTGCACACAAATTTAGAAATAAAGTATTTTTAAAGAAAGTCGAACAACGTGAGCAGAATGCGAGGTTATGTAGCTTGTTTCGTTTGGAAAAAGTTTCACAGAGTTGCTATTTTTTGAAGTCAGCACTAATGCTCTCAATTATGGGGGTTATGGCGACAGAAAATAGTTACAAATCTGGTCATTTTAACAAAATGAGGTATGATGAGTATGAGAGAACTCTTCTACAATATAGTGTAAGTACAATCACTACATAATTTACAACAGTGACCTACATTCAAAAAATTAAGTATATAAAAATATATTTAAAAAATATATAAATATACCTTTGAGATCACACAACACGTCTGATT
>JARFOC010000556.1:78889-109516 GCA_031763485.1 Osmoderma eremita
TTTAAATAATAAATGCTTTCATGATGTAGCTGGTGCTTTCTAACTGTTTTAAAAAGAAGTAAAAACACTACATCATTTATACAATCTTTGGATTTGAAGTCCTTTAACATTTGGTAGGTGTATGAAAACTTTCGTGACTCACTGTATATATATAAATTTTTATAAAAAGAACCGAATCTTCAACGTATATGAAAATAATAATAGATGTGAAGCAAATTTCTATTTTAAAGCTATTAAAATATGTTTACCTCGTTTTCGACATTTGGTACCGTTGAGGTTGGACCATTCATTTTTACCGATGCAATAAAAATGTTGAATGCTTCCGTCCCCACAAGTCAGTATCAATAAACTTGATAATGGAACTATTTGGTTCGCAAAATATTGCATTCCAGGTACGCTAAAATTTCCATCAGGTATAGGATCGGGTAAACTACAGTCTGCAAATGATGAGCGTGTATCTTCTCCTATTCTGGTTTGGAATTTCATAGAAAAATTTTTAGCGTCAGTTATAGCCGTTGTTAACCATTCCATATAATCAGAAACTTTAGTATAGAGAGCATAATGATTTGCGTTACAGCCCGATTTAGAAGCTTGTAAGGAGCTCACCATTCCTATAATAAAATACTTTTTACTAGTGCTTGATTGGAAATATAGGCCTGCTCCCGCGTCTCCATGACATATGCCTTTACCTAAAAAGTGATTGTATACAAATTTAGCGCAAGTAATACAATTTTATCGTATTACTTGCGTTAATATACCCAGCACAAAATTTATCGCTAGAATATAATTTTTGGCGAACGTCTGATGGCAGATGAGTGTGACAATGCCTTGGGCTTCGATATATAACATCAACTTTCCGTAAAACCTCACTTCTAGGTCCAGCCTCTTCAGTAAAACCCCACCCTGTTACCTTTGAGGAGAAGAAACACAAAATTTGGTAATAATATTTATTTTAATTACCGTTCCAATAGTACCATCCCTAAGTTCGTCTTGGTATATTGAACTCCAATCTATGCAAACTGGATGCACCTTTGAAGACAAAATAAATGGTTCGTCTATTTCAATTAGACTTATATCAAAACGGTTGCGTTCCTTGCCTTCATAGTTTTCGTGAATAGTTAAGGTTTTAATCTAAAAAAAACAGCTGATTACTAATTTATACTTGAAATTTACAGTTCAAATTATTAATTACTACAAGCTCTGCATTGTTAAATTACGGCAATTGAAAAACTATATTCCAGCCATGACTTCGTTTTTGGAAATATACAGCAGACGTTCGATTACATATCTAATTCAAGCTAAATGTGTTCACATCGTCGAAATGTTTACATTAGCGGCGTGATTTTATTAATAAGCAAATTATTGAGAGAAACGTTTAATAACTTGATAAAAGATAAAACATATTCTGACAGTGATAAGTAATGCACAATTTGATTAAGAAGAAAAATAAGCTGCTATTGCGTAAATTTGGGCTTAGCTATGCCTTGCAATGCCTGCGCGTTCACGTAATTTACGGAGAAGTAAAATCTCCGTGTATGATACTTCTCTTCCTTCACTCCAATCCAAAGCTTGGTTAAAAACTTCTATAGCTTTTGCGTCAGTCACATGTCATCATTCATCATCAGGCATCATTCAATGTATCTCATTGTATCTTCGTTCCATAAATTAATATATATATAATAATTAATATATGTCCAACGAATGTTAGGATTCACTATTTTCAATACATTAACAACATTCGATGACATACTGATAAGAACATCAGCATCGGATCGCAATTGTTTTCTAATTATGGTTAAAGGAACATCGTCTTCATATTTATGATTTGTGCAAAAGACATTGTCCCAATATTTTTGAATTGTTTGTTGCTTAAGTACATTCTAGGACATGTGCTAATTTAAAACTGCTTCTCACAATGTTACCTGTTTCAACCACTTTGATATATTTTCGGGATTCTTCGATAAAACAAACGAAAGTGAAAGATTTCGGTAGTATAGTTTGTTGAGTCTTATTAGGTTTTGTTCCATTGGTTGAATTAATTGAGTTGTTGGGCGGCATGTATATGACAAAAATTGACCCATCCATGCTATTAACTTGGTAACTAGGGGGTAACTGGGTACATTATCTAACAGTAAGAGCGCTCCTATTGGACGTTTCGTCTTTTTTAGGAAATGTTTCGCCTATAGAGAACATTTGTGATTATAGATCCATTGTCATACCTGAGGGGTAAAGCGCTTGTAGAACCATTTTAGGAATTTACTGGTGGTCATCCTAACGATTTTTGAATAGTCATGATCAATGAGCGCGGATTTTATGCTTTTCTTATTACCACTGGCTTTATTTTGTGTAAACCATTGGCATTAGTGCATGCATAAATTGTCGATTAACCATGACCATGAACTGTTTCTGTTATCGAGCTATACAGGAGCCCTATTCTGCACCATTTAGCGATATCGCTATACGTCATGTAGAAGAGCTAAATCGGATAGCGATGTCGTAAGCGGTATTTTGCAGTTCCTGTCGGTATCGAATTACGTCATCACTTTGCGACTTGCGACAGCAAAAGAGATGCCGTTAAGTCAATTCGATATCGCTACTGTCGCTACTATCGCTGTCTTTTTTAAAATTATCGTCTGAATTGTTATTGCTAACCTATAACTTTCTGGTTTAACGAGCAAGGTGTAATATAGATATTATAATTATTAGCTACGGTAGGTGCAAATTATGTGTAAAAAGAAAGATATTTTATTTTAGATATATCTTTCAGCATCATTGATGGCTGTTCCATGTGCATAGTTTATAGCTGTACAGTTAGGTAAAAGAGAAGATCATAGAAGGGCTTGTAGAAACTTCACATTTATATGTTGAAACTTACCAGATACTGAGGATTCTTTTTCTGTAACATGCAAAATTATTGCGGAGCTATTGACTTATTAAAGAAGCATGCACCTTATTGCACAAATTGAAGGAATCTAAGTTAATGAGGGTGCGATTAAAAAACTTCCACCTCTTATTACTGCAAGAGCTATGTTTCTTTCCGCATTATCATTGTTTGCATCAGGATACAACTTGTTACATGCAGTAACTCAATCAACAGTTAGTGGATACATAATAAAAACTGTATCGAACATAAATGTATGGCATTTTATGAAAAATTGGATTAGATTTCAGCAAACAAATGAAGACCGAAGATAATCCAAAGAAAGGTATTATGTGAATAAGCTTTGACGAGATTGCACTTCAATCAGTTATTTTAGGTTTTTAAATGCCACAGGAGTTGGGACTAACGGATGTGATAGGGTTGAATTCAGCGGAAATATGTTGTAAAACTGACTAAAAGTGCATTTTCTTTGATAGTTATTAAAAAGATTAAAATAAGGAAACGCATCTGCTTGCGATGCCCCTAATAAACATTCCATTTCCAATTGCGGGAATTCTAAGTTAGGAAATAGCAGTCATAATAATTAAAAGGTTGGAGGAATATGCCTTAGTCACTTGATTTGTATACAAAGGTATTAAATTTGTAAATGCATAGATATTCTAACGTACGAAAATTAGATTAGAAAGCTAAAAAATATATGATTAAATTAATTTAACATATGATCTAATTCTGGGTTAAAAAATTGGTAAAATTGTTACAACGCGCCCGAATTTCCTATTTAAATGTTTTGTCGTGAGATGGCGCTTGCTAGTAATTCGATAGCCGTATTTTGTTATAGCGATATCGAATTTTGATGACAACACGTCCTATCGCTTTGGCATAGCGATATCGCTAATCGCTATAATTTCAGAATAGGGCTCCAGGTCCTTTGAGTTATCGAGCGTTCCTCGAATATGAATTTTGTGTTTACATTAGCGCGATGATACCTTTATTGGGTGTTTACGTTATCGAGCGTCTGCTGTCTTTGTAAATAATAAAAGTCAACTTGAAATGGTAAAGAAATCAAAATACGGCCTACAAACTTATCCCAATATCCATAATATATTCTTAAAGATCATGATTCAGTTTTTAGTATGATGCTGGTGCTTTAAAATAGAATTGTTAACGAAAACCATAAGTAAACCTTATAAATTGAAAAAGAAATAAAAGTATTTGTGTAGAGCTATCAGAGCATTAATATTCAAGAAAAGAACACAAGGCATCTAATAAAATAATAGTAGCAATATAATAATAGCAGTATAATTTCTTTTACATAATATTATATATTAGGATACAGGAAATAGTAATTTTGTAATATTTCGCCTAAACATTTTGCTTCAAATTTATTAGTAATTTGAACCCATGGTTAAAGTGAATTTAATTTATTGTCGTTTAATGTGTTAAAATCCAATTCTGGAATTAATTTTAAGAAATGTCGCAGGCTGTCTGTGTGTGTGAAGTGTATGGCCTGTTACTGCCTCTCCTCGCCGTAGAGGGTAGCAGTGTTGATTTAATCCTCAACACTGAAGGGTACCGGGAGGTGTTTACGGACTTGTGATTTTATTTTCAAGGGGTGATTAAACATTTTATAATAAGGTCATTAACGTAAAAATATCTTAACAAAGTTGCATAATAAGAGAGATATTAATGTTAAAAAAATTGTAGTTTTTCCTCCTTTTTTATTTTTAATTGGTGATTAACCACCATAAAAATAGATTTTTAATGCTAAAATGATTGATCAACAACTTGTGTAAAGTAAATGTAAACTATAGGTTATTAGCGAATTTTTTAAGTAGGCTGATGTCTGTAACTTTTCCCATCTGCCAAGCTGTTTCATTAGTTGTCATTGTATTGCCGGTTTAACGTAAATTTTTCCGAATAAATCCTAATAAGGAAAGTAAAAATGGTCCATCACACCAACAGTGAATACGTTGAAATGTTAATTTATGGTGAAGTACGCCAGAATTCTGCTGCTGTAAGTCGACTGTACGCTGAGTGGTTTCCTAACAGACCAACAGCTATTCCACAAAAATTCACCACTCTAGTAATACGTGCACGAGAAACTGGTGTACTGCGAACACGTCAAGGTCGAGATAGTGATCCTGGCCGACACCAACGAATTTTGGATGCCGAAGAGGAAGTCTTAAATCTTGTCGAAGAAGATCCTTCTAATAGTACTCGAAAAATATCTCGCCAAGTAAATGTATCAAATCGAATTGTCTGGCAAACACTGCGCGAGAATCAATTGTATCATTTCCATGTACAACAAGTACAGGTTTTACAGCTTGAAGATCATCCTTTACGTTTATAGTTTTGCCGATGGTTTCCATAAAAACATGTAGAAATTCCATTGTATTGGCGACTGATGAATCAACGTATATACGTAACGGTATAAATAACTGTCGTAATACTCATATTTGGGCTAGGGAAAATCCACATGCTGTTCGTTGTAATCATTTGACCAGTTCGGCCGAAACGTTTATCGAAAATCCATTTCGATAAACGTTTGGGCCGGACTGGTCAACTTATTGGTCCATTTGTATTGCCAAATAGAATGATTGGATATAATTATCTCTTGTTTTTGCAAAATAATTAGATGGAACTATTGGAAGAAGTTCCTTTGAATGTACGTCGACAAATGTGGTTTCTTCACGATGGCGCACCGCCGCGTTTTAATTGGTTAGTTTGCCAATATTTAGATAATGTGTTTGAAAATAAGTGGATTGGTCGAGGTGGTCCTATGCCATGGCCTCCTCGGTCACCCGACTTTAACTCTCTGGATTTCTACTTATGGGGCGTTATGAAGACCATCGTGTACACCAACGACATAATTGATTTAGATGATCTTCGTAACCGCTTTGAGACAGCTGCGGCGACAATTCGACGGCAAGACCAAGGCCTAGTGAATTATGCCAATCCATGGATACGTCGAGCGAGATTTTGCGTTCAAGAACACGGCGATAACTTTAAACAACTAGTGTGAAGTGGATTCCATGAAAAGCATAAAAAATTGTTTAAATTAACATGCTTAATCAGCCACTTAAAAATAAAAAATGAAAACTACAAAATTTCTTTTAACATTCATATATCTCTTAAAAAAGGATAAAGTCTGTGAGTGGGGAGGGGGCCGTAGGCCGCACGCACTTGGGCCACCCATATTGGTCCCTTTGTGCTACCTCCTGCGTGTGTACTGTGTGAAGTGTGTGTGTGTGGCTTTGTTACTGCCTCTCTTCGCCGTGAGAGGGCAGCAGTGCCGATTTTGCCCCAGCAAACCGACTTTCTTAAAGAATCGATTGCGACATGGAGATTCGAACCATGAACATCCAGGACGGATGCCTAGCGCTCTTACCACTGCGCTATCCCGGCATTTTCATATCTCTTATTATGCAACTTTGTTAAGATATTTTTACGTTAATGACCTTATTTTACGACGTTTAATCATCCCTTGAAAATAAAATCACAAGAGCGTAAGTAGGCCTGTATAGTATAAAGCTTTTACATGTGAAGATAAAAATTACCTTTCGTTCCTGAGCAGATTCTTCGTAGATATCTGGACTCCGGTAATGTTTACCAACCCTTACCACATACGTATCTGTGTTATATGGTGTACCATACCAATCTGTATAGCAATGCGCAACTAGAACATAATTTTGGTAGTACTGAAGTGTTATGTCATAAAGTTTCAAGAGTTACATATTTCACTTTTTACTCCATTATTTATATTTGCTATCGCAATTGTATACCTCTTTTATTACTTTTATTTTTATACTAACCCGTCAATACATGATGAGGGGATATAATGGTCCCACTACAGATTTTTGTAGGTTGAACGTAGATGGCTGCAACCCACGGAAATTCATACTTTTCTGTTTCCTCGCCTCCGACAATTAATGGCTTCGCACCTGTTCTTTTAATGCCACATTCTGCAAATGTTGGCATTAGAAGATTAAACTAAAAATATCATAATCAACAGCTAACCTGCTTCACATAAATTCTGACCCGAGTTCCACTCACCATTTTCCTCACAAGAATAGGTAACGTATGTTTTCCCATCGTTTGAGTAATATGGACGGCACTGTTTTTTAATAGTGGTGTTTATTTTTGCAGAGGTGGGGCAGCGTGTTTCTAATTCATTTTGAATACAGTAAGTTTCTTCCGAGATCGTTGATTTTAAAGCTCCACAAACATCTGGTAAAATATGATAGTAGTTCAGGTCGAAGATACAATTTCTATTAAATTTTTTCAATTTCTTTACTTGGTATCTTTAATTAAAATTTTTCAAGATACCAAAAATTTTCTATATTACCAGGGTGAACCAAATATACGTTTTCTTAAATGAAACAGCCTGTATATTATTTGAGATTATAGTTATATATTAGTCTCAGTTTATTAATTACTGCCTTTCTAGTTAGAATTACGTCTGAAAGTGCCAGGTACCTCTTTCTTACAACATTCCATTAAGAGAAATGGAGGAAATTATCCTATTTTTTCTTTTAAATAATAAAATAGTTCTTTCCACAAAAAGCAAAGTAGAATAATTCATGTGGAAGTAATTGATAGGAAACATTATGTGCGGTAATTAACAATTTCATTACCTTGATAATGTTAATAGAATACTAATTAGAAAAACTATTGTCTTTACAGAAAAAAAATTAACTTTCTTGCCTTTTGTAGAATATTCTAGAACGCAATTTGCTTATTAAGACCGCTAATTAATAGTGTTCTTGAAGAATTGTAAGGATTGTGGACTGGTATCGCTAATACAGAGTAAATGCGGTACATATGTTTCGAGAGCACGAGAACTCATTGTCATGAGAACCTACGTGTTCTTGAAACATACGAGGTACGTAAATTAAGTAATGAGACACATGTTTTTAAATTATATATAATTATAATTGAACGTTGTCTCCCTCAAAATAACTCTCTTGGGAAGCCACACAGCGTTAGAGACGGTTCTTCCATTTCTCATAGCAGTGCTGAAACTAGGATATTGGAATCGCCTTTAGCTGGTCGGCTACAGCCGTTTGAATGTTTTCGAGTGTCCCAATATGATCTCCCTTCACATGAATTTTTAATCTTTGGAAGAGAAAGAAGTCAAAAGGACTAAAGTCAGGTGAATAAGTAGGCTGAAGAGCCACAGAAATATTTTTAATGGCCAAAAAACAGTTTATGGAAATTGCTGTGTGACAAGGCGCATTGTCATGATGCATGATCCAATCGTTCTTGATGTTTGGTCTCACAAGCATGACCCCTTTTCGGAGCCTTTCGAGAACCTCTCGGTAAAAATGCTGATCTCTGACCTTGAGGCACGAACCCTTTGTGAACGATTCCCTGGCTATCAAAGAAACAAATCAGCATGCTCTTGATCCTTGATTTGCAAATTCTTGCTTTCTTAGGCATTGGAGAGCCGGATGTGTGCCGTTCCATGCTCAGGCGTTTTATTTCCTGTAAAGATAGCAAGGACTGTGGGGCAGCACGATAAACACACTGTTCGGATTACTCCTCCCGCACAAGTATTAATTAATTCGGGACGACACGTGATCTGAACGCACAAGATCGCCGATTTTGTCGACATTGCCATCGGTTCTTGCAGTTGAAGGCCTTCCGCTACGTGGCTCATCTCCTAACGATTTTCTTCCTTCTGAAAATGCCTTAAACCACCGAAAAATTTGGGCTTGTGACAAAACACTATCTCCGTAGACCTGCTGAAGTTTTGCAAAAGTTTCTGTTGCATTTTGCCTATGTCTGAAGCAAAACCTGATAGCACACCGTTGCTCGAAATTAATGTCTTTTATTTATAGAACGCACTACGAAAACCGGGATCACGAAAAAAAACGACAACGGACAACCAAATGATTTGATCGAGTTCAAAATTGCACTGAACACGTATTACAATGTTCACTTGTCGCCCCTCTATATCCCGTGCTTCCCGTGTTGCCATATCAAAAGCTACGTTGTCAGTCTCATTACTTAATTTACACACCTTGTATGTACCAAATTTATTCTATCATTATGTTGTGTGTTGAATTCTTGATACTGTGTATTAGTAATAATATCCAATTAAAACCATCAAACTGGGTTAATTAGAGTAAATTGTGATAATGAATAATTGAGTCCTAACTAACCTTTTGAAGTATCTCGTTGAAACCTTCCGCTGTGATTAATGTCTTTACTGAGTCCCGTGTTAAGGTAACCGGTTACTGAAAATAAAATGCAGAAACGTGCATTCCTCATAACTAACTAAAAATATTAAGTTAGTAGTAATAACTATAAATACTAATGTGTTATTATTATTGTTAGTTAATATAAATACAATATGAACGTATTAATTGTTTCAATTAATAGAAAAAATACTTACATATAAACAATAGAAAAGTGTACTTATAGAAATACATCCTACAGCACTAATATTAATAAAAAGAAATGACTACACAACAGTGATACAGAAAATTGAATATAGAAAATATATGATAACCTTGACAATTTTATCAATTTCCGTACGCGAACTATGTTTAAAAAAAGTTAAAATGATAATTTGTATTATTAATTAATGCAAAGTTCATGAAGTTCGTTATAAACGCTAAAATACAAATGTAAAATAAAATTATAAAGTACATATGTGCGAAGATTCTGTAGATGTGCTTCAATTGATACGAATTAAATTTTCCAATTTAAGCAGCATTTCGTAATCTTAATGTTAATGATGTGGTCACGCTTACAACTACCTGTTCGTATTGCCTTCCTAGTAAGAAAAATATAGAGATATTTTTGTTATATTATGCAATGTAGGGCGGCAATTCTTTTGTACCTATATACTGTGTGGCGGGTACCTTTTTGTGATTGTTCTCAAATGACAGGATGTGATTAATTTCTGGGCGAAAACAGTAAGATACTGACTTCTATAGGGAGGAAGGTGTTCAATTGTGGTTGGCAATTTATTTTCACTCAGAGGAAGTCGCAATTTAAAATCGTATTGTGGGTAAAGTTAGAAGATTTTTATTACTTTTGCTACCCAAATTGTTATTTTTTTATTACTGAAAAATTGCCTTTGTGTGGTTATAATGGTTTACTCTTATCTAAATTTTCTTACTCTTTTCAACCGCGTAGCCAATTATTTAATTCTTATTTAGTACCTTGAACATGTGAGTTTAGAACCATTCACTAAAATAAAATTTGGGAAAAGTCATTACGTGGGAACTAATTATGCTTGTCTATTTAGTTTGTAGCAACATATAATTGGGCTTTTGATGCTGTGTACATACATTTTCTTAACTTTTATGACCCAAATAAAGGACATAGTGTGCAGTGTTTATAGTCACACTGTTTCACGTAACTATGCAAATCCGTAAGGAATATAAACACTTAATGAGGTCACACATGCACATGTTTCATCGTTTACTTTAACAAGTTGTGCTATAGTTTGTTATCCTTCGCGTTTGGGAGATCTTTGATTTTTGCGTTTTAAGTTCGATGACGTTGGTTATCGCATCCGGATATTAACATCATCTAAATATTTACACATTTTTGGCTTTGTTTGGTAGTATAATATGCTAATAATAACATGTATGTACTTACAAATAGTATTTCGTATAAGAAACGAACATTGTTCAAATTGACATGATTTCCGGATTTTATGATATTTAAGGATAACATAATTGAAGTTTATTCACATTTGAAAAACAGACAGACGTTCTACATATACACACATCAAAATAATCTAGGGGACAGGCTTTATTTGCTAGTAGTAGGTATACGTGCTATATATAATCAAAGATTTGTAATGTCATTTTAAACGTCAATACAGTTTGCTGCTGGTGTTTCGATAGTTTAAGTGACAATACGATCTTATTAACTGAAAAATCAGTGAAAATTAAAAAAAAATGTAAGATTTGTTGATTTGTTAAACCTGAGATTTTTGTGTTTATTTTGCAATCAATTTTCTTTTCCAATTTCTTTAGCATCAATTGAGGATGGAGAGACATCATTTAGACCGTGATACGCAACTAAACGCTATTCGGATGCTTGAAAGTGGTTTAACTCAAATGACCGTTGCAGAAGCTCTCAACACGTCAAAAAGTGACATCAGTCGTTTGTGGTTAGAGATATCAGCAACCCAATGATGTGCGTCATACAGGACGCACAAGAGCAATTCGACCAATTCATAACAGATACGTTGTGCAGTAAGAAACCGCAACATTACGGCGACAGAACTAGTGTTTCGACTTTACGGCACTCATGATGTGTTAATAACCAATCAAACAGTGAGGAATAGACTCCATGCAGATGGTTTTAATGCCCGTGGTCCTCTGAGAGTTTCTGCTTTGTCGAGAGAATATCGCGGAGGCAGATTAAAACGGCTCAGCAACATTTAAATTGGGATCAACAAGACTGGACATCTGTTTTGTTTTCTGACGAATCTCGGTTTAGTTTGCGGCGAGATACAAGAAGAACGAGTGTGTGGAGACGTCCCGTGAATGCAGAACGATTAACTACATCGCAAACTGTTCACAGCAGCCAAGGAGGTAGTGTAATGATATGGGGTGGAATATCTCTTGGTGGAAAAATTGATCTCGTTCTCTTGGATTGGTGTTTAAACGCCATTGAGTATCTGGGCATTATTCTTCAAAACGTTGTGCTACCATAAGCTGTAAGAATTGGTGAAAATTTTTAATTCATGCACGACAATTCGGTTCCGCATACTGCAGGTATCACTCGTGCATTTCTTCAAAAACACGAAATTAATGTTTTGCCATGGCCACCGCAATCACATGATTTACATCCCATTGATCACGTATGGGATTTGCTGCAAAGAAGCATACTGTGTCAAAATCTAGTCTCTGAAATAACAGTGTCTTGTAGAACAGTGGAATGCCATCGATCAACAAGAGCTAGACCACTTGAGTATGAGTATGCCAACCCACTTGGAGATCCCACAGGGTACTGACATTGCACTCATTGTCACATTGATTGTTATTGTTATTGTTTCTTTTACAATAATTTATTAATTTTAAAAATTATAAAGATTATATTATAGTAATGATGGTCGACTTATACCTTGACATACAACAAACAATTATTCACCTATGTGGATCAGCAATGCATTTTCTTGCTTGCCCACTAGATTATTTTGATGTGTGCATGTGAATTTTAGATTTATAATAGCATAAAGTCCTCGATATAGAAATTTATCCTAAACGGGGAATTTTAATAATGTGCGCTTCTGGATAATTGTTTTAAATACAGTTTAAAAAATTAAGACAAAAAGATAAAGTCCGGGAATTTTCAACAAAAAATATTTATACATACAATAATAAGTGAACCGAGAAGAGTTTTTCCCGCTTGAATCGATCTTCCATTATTAAATTAGATTCCAGGCGCATTAAACGTCATCTTGTTCGCCGTGGTTAATCCCCAGGCGACAGAAATCGATTAGGACTCGATAAAAAGTACTTCTAAATTTACTTAGGATTCGAGTCGCGTTTTTTCCTGTGGATGACGTGTCGGATTTGGTCACAAATTTAATCAAGATTCGTGACTGTCGAATAAAGAATGGAAGGAAATGTAAAAATGTAAGAGGGATTCATGCATATACAGGCTGCGTTAAATGTAAGCACCTTTCAAACGATGCGAAATTAAATTCTAGTAACTATTTAAGAGAATTCGAGATGAAGGCCACACAAAACAAAGAAAACATAACCAAGCAGAATTTTAATAAACATTTTTAGCCCAGCAAGTGTCAAACTTAAATGTGAATAGTGTTTAGGGATTCTGTATATGTCTAGTTGTTAGTTAATATGCAGGTGATTATAAATTATGGGCTGACGAAAAATGTTCGTTTAGGTTAATAATCAAGTAATGGGAAGAAATATCGGTTAACAAGTGAGGAAAGCAAAATTTTATTTCAGCATAGGACTACGTGATATGCATTTGCACCTGAATCTAAAATAGAGAAATTGGAGGTGTAATACAGAAATAATACTTATGCTTCTGGTCAACAAAATTTCAGATTTATTTTGTCCCACGAGGTAAAGTGGGTGAACTTGGTAGTACTTTTTAGACTTATTTCATATCTGTTTTCAGAATTCTTGTATCAGGCAGCGTTTCAGAGTGACATATTGGTAAAGTATATATTATAATATGTGTATAAATCATGAAAAAGCGTACAAAGTGATATATTTACTTGAAAAATGTGCTAATATATAACTTTCGGCTGTACGTTGCATCAGAAACATCTCTCTTCAGCGTCCAGAAATAGTCTGTCAACATAGAAGGGCTCCATTTGCCTTGGTATCTCTGTTCTATGAGTAGAATCTCCTGGTGAAATCTTTCGCCATTCTAGTCACTGACTGCCCCAAGGTTTTTTTGGAAAAAAGTCCAAGTGGGGCTCAAGAAAGTGTATTTGTAGACTCATGCTGCAACCCATGGCTTTATATGAAGCCAATAGATTGTTAACAATCTTTACGTAGTTTTCGGCTTTACAATTTCCCAAGAAGCCGTCACAAATCTTTTTAAAAGGCAACCATGCTGCTTTTTCAATTCCATTTAGCGCCTCAAGAAATTTTTCATCTCGAAGTAGCTGTCTAATCTGGGGTCCCACAAAAATACATTTCTTTACCTTAGCATCACTGATCTTAGGGAAATTACTCCTCACACATGCAAATCCACTGTTAGTTTTAGCCATACTTTTGACAAAGTTTTTCATCAACCCAAGCTTAATGTGCAAAGGGAGAAAATACATTTTTGGAGGATCAACAAGTGGGGTTTCAATGACATTCTTATTTCCTGGTGTCAGTGAAGTTCGCTTTGGCCACTCTTCCTTTTTATAATGATTTATCCTATCCCGACTGTCTCATTCACAGAGGAAACAACAATACTTTGTGTAAGCGAGTTGCATGCCGAGCAAACATGAAACAATTTTCAAATCGCCACAAACATTCCAGATAAAGTCGTTATACTTAATTTTTTCCAAAAGAAGCTTCATGTTGTCATAAGATTCTTTCAAATCGCTTGCATGAGCCAAAGGAACAGAAGGGAGTCGACTATTAACGACAACCCCGAGATCCTTGGTCGAAAACACTCTCTCAGTATGTTGGTAGCGCAGATTTGCAAGTGTATGTCATTCTTATTTTTCAACATCAAGCAAAAAATCATTATTTGAGCACCAGTCGATAAGCATGCCCAGGTCGTCTTGTAATGCCTCGAAATCTTCAACGTTATTTATGGCAGCAAGTCGTTGGCATAGACCAAAGTGTCGCCATTAAGTTGATCGTATACGTCATTCATGAACGTATTGAACAACAATAGCCCAACGAGTCCACTGTGGGCTATCTAAGTATCAGATGATATGTCTTTATATTCTGTATACAACTGACCATTAGTTAGGTACTTTCCCAATAAGATAATTAAAGTTGGATGTAGACCAAATTTCTCCAATTTGGATAAAACAATATTATGTTGCACACGATCAAATGCTTTATTAATGTCACTGTATACAACATCATATCGCTTTTTGTTGTCCATATTTTCAGATACATATTGTGTGGAATTAGTCGAAATTGGTCGTCGTAGAGGGTCCCTTTACGAAACCATATTGACTAAGTTGTATGAAAGAACGTATATGACAAGAAATGGAATTATTTCAAAAATGTTGGCAAAATTATTTAACAATGCTACAGACCGGTAGTTGGAGACTAGATTCATTGATTCACACTTGATGACTGGTACGATTTTCGAATTGACCTTCAACTTTTCAGCAGTTTTCTGAATTTCAGAGGCTGCAGTAGTTCTTAGGTGCAAAATGTTCGCATTCAGTACTGCACCAACAGATTTATTTGCACTCAAACAAAGAGGAGTATATACGCTTCTAAAATTGTTGGCGAAGCCATTAACAATTTTAGCAGGTTTGGAAAACAGTATATTATTATACAACATATTAGCAGGTATTCTCGTACAACCTCTTTTAATGTTAATAAATGACTAAAGTTTCTTTGGATTAGTTTTTATATCGACACATCACTTTAACATACTTTAAATTTGCCGTTCGCATTCTAGTCTTAATACTCGTGCGAAGCAACTGAAAACTATGCCTATAATATTGCTTGTTATATATTCTAAACAGTTTGTGAAAATGACGCTTCCGCCCTATGTCACGTTTAGTATCTGACATAAACCAAATGAGAAAAGATCTCTTTTTGTGAAATTGTTTTTTGTTAATGAAACAAACAATATGATTAAAAATATATCAAAGATGGCTATCGGACACATGTCTATTATTGTTTTAAAAATGTAAAATGGAAAATTAAATAGCTTAAATACGAGACAGTAGCTTGAAATAGTAGAACTAACCGAAAAACACTTTTTTCATTTCAATAAGTGAATGACTAAATTCCTATTTGGGCCGTTGTCAGTAGATACTAACTACAAACGAAAAAAAAAGCTAGATGTGACATCCCTGGCTAAGGTAAAACCTTGAAAGATATGCTTTTTACCAGACCGTCAATGGAATAACCTTATTTCACTGGTAGTTATTCACTCATTGAAATGGTAGGGGTTTTTTGGTTTGCCTCGCTTGATGCATTAGGAGGTTGAATTGTATTTATATTGTCTATTGTGGCAGCAGATTTTACGTACTTACCTATGTTAGTATGAAAACTTAATTTAGCAGCTATAAAAAAGCCAAAATAATTCAATTATTAACCGTCATAAATGTAAATTTCCAAGAAGATTTTTATTTTTCTTCACTCAGCCCCAAAAACTAGCATACATCATCACAAATGGAATCCAACGACCATCTGACGCACTAAGAAAGGCAAACTATGTAATTTCGTACAGATAGCCGAGCGCAATTTACAATTTCCATTTCAATTCGTTTAAATGGTTTCCTTACCATATATCGCCGCTTAAAATGCTTCACATGCCATGCGCATTTGCAGTTATTTTCTTCTACAACCTCTACCACCGCATGCTTGTATTCCAGAATCTTGATATATTCGCGTATCGTTATCTTTAGGTAAATATCTACCTACGGTATACGGTACGTGTATAAACAAAACTTGTACTTATTTTGATCCGCCGTGTGCATAAACTCATTTAACATTGTAGTAATGGTACCCGGTATAGTTTTAATAAAACTGATTTATGGCGGCCGGTTCTTGAACTGCGAGCCTTGGCCTGATACGTCTCGACGATATGTCATTCGTAACCCTTAGCGGTAAAATAGCTGTACTAAAATGTAACCGGTATCATAGGTAAGTACGTGATGCGGTGTTACCGCAATATGTACGAAGTAATTGTCGACACGTGTTATGCCGCTCTTTTATACAGCATTATAAAAGGTTATTCCCTTGTTTAGGAATTTATTTGCTAATGCGATTCCAAGATGATTTTAATGCGATTGCTTGACAGTTAGAGGAAGATGAGTGATTTTGACTAAATAGGTAAAAAAAATTTCAACAAGTTCAATAAGAAAGTGTAAATTTGGAATGGAAAATAATTTCGATTACTGAACTGTAGCGCAGCAAAAATGTATATTTATAAAGTCTTTACGCAACAGTAACGATTTTTTTAAAAATAAATTGGTAGTCAACACCATTTTTTGTAATTTCATTTAAAATATGTTCTACTGGAATTCCGCTGTCAATTGATGGTCATACTTTGATTGACGAACGTTGGTGTTAGTTGAACTACATAACTAATTATTTAAACTTTTCCTGTGGTGGAGCTTCCAAAATCAAATATCTCTGAGTTACACCTCCTATTCATCATTAAATATAACATTACAGAAGGCCAAAACTAAATGTCTTTATTGTTCAAAAACTCTTCTACAAGTACATAGATAAAAAATAAATAATTTATCAGGGAAGCATTAAGAAACACCAGTCTTGTATACGTGTTTTGTAAAAATGATTTGGATATAATATTAATTGCTATTTTTTCGTATACATTCATTTTTTCAATCATCCATGCTCAAGATACCTATGTTCGTAGTAAGTTGTCTAATAATAACTTTGACCGATGAAATCAGTTGCAAGCAACTTATGCAATTGATACTCTTCTGGAATGAATATTTTCGAGAATCCCAAAAATGAAGCATTAACTTTTGCAGTATTATTGACGGCAGGCTTTTAGGTCCTTATATCTTTAACGAGTGCGAATTATTTGAACTACCCTAATAGTTTTGCATCCAGATGCAGAGACACCTGATCTTCGGAGAATGACTGGTTTTTTTCGACAAAAAGGATCATTACGCACATCATTATTTAGATGAAAATAAAAATAAATCCATTAGACAAGGTGAAAAAATCAATAAAGCGAATACAAACAGTTAATTTTTTTAACTAATTTTTTATATATTTTATCAATATTTATTTAAAACATTCCATATTTGTCATTTATAAACACGATAAGACGTAAAATAACCGATAAATCGATAAAGATCCATCTAATCCTTTCAAGGAAGGCTGTCATTAATACAGTTCTAGAAGGAAAATAAGGGCAATAGTATTTGTAGTACGCATTAATAGTAAAAATAGTACAATAGTAAAAATTTATCAATATCAATCGAGAATGAATATAATTCACTCATGGTGATCTAGTACCGAATTTGTGTTGGTTGACCTGAAGTAACCAACCCAATAACAGTTGGTGCAATCTGTCATGCTTCCATATAGATTATGTGTGAATGTGTGAATGTTGAACGATGAAACACATGGCAGAGCTAGCTGATATTTGATTTACCTTTATCAAGTGGTTATAACTAGCCTATAACTAGTTCCTACCTTCACTGCAGTACGCAACGTATTTTGGAAGTCCGATATTTTATGCGCAATATAGGTAATTCCGACGGAAACCAAGATAGTGACGCGAAGTGCAGGATAGATTACATTATCGACGCTCCATAGAACCATATAAATAAAATTGCTGATTTTAATTCTTTCTTAGGAAGGAGTTTTGCATTTGTATAGAACGAAGTATACTCTCATCATTGGAAACCTCTTCTCTATGAAATTTGATCTCCAAAAGGGATGGATTTACATTAAATTCACAATGGAAATCCATTTTTCCTACCGCGCAATACTAGGTACCAGGAGATACCTAGACACTAAGATCACTTCCCCATCCTAGCAAATCCCTCAAATCTGATTATTGATCAGAATATCCTCCATTATTTCCTTTTTTTTCTTTTTCTTTAGCTTCATTGCACCCGAAATCGAACTCCGACTGTTTTGCTTCGGCCAGATTTTGGAATAAATCAATGCGGAACGCGTGGGTTGGGTATCAAGATACCTTTGAAAATAATTGCAATTCTACCACGTTATAATTTACATTGTGAGTTTGTTTTTACATTACTTGGGAATGAAGAATTATACATAAAATCGTTTAAAATAGGTAGCCATATACAAAATTGAAGTATATAAATATATTCAAAAATATATAAATATACTTTCTGGATGACAACACGAAATGAGTTTTACGAAAGAGACATTCTAACGCGAACTTGATGATACGGCTACCTGAACGAGCAACAGGCACCTCTCCGTCCTACACTGATGAGGGACAGTAGCAGAACAGCTGTCTGCGCTTGAAAGTGTCTATTGCTACACAATCAGATGTGTTGTGTGATCAAAAAGGTATATTTATATATTTTTTAATGTATTTATACACTTCAATTCATCTTTACGTGCCGAATATCAGTTTTGCTCAACAGTAAAGAAGTTTCTAAGGATATGGTAAACTTAAATATTTCACTGCAAAAGGTTTTGTAATTTGTTAAACAATATTTGAACATGTGTTACTATATCAATCACTCTAAATATTTGTATTTGGGTTTAACTCAATTCATATCTCAAACCACAAATTATTTCTTCTCCAAAATGATTTATCTATGTACTTTATGTACATTATTTGCTATACGATTATGGTAGCCCCCTACGATGACATTAAGTCTTCTTAGCTTTACCTAAAAATTTTCTTAAAATTAAAAAAAAGTTTGATTTTATCAAAACGGATAAATGATAATATTAACATAAAAAATACTAACGTACCTTTTGTTTTTATTAAATTTTTGTGTATCCATGCTTTATGTGATTCAAAGGAAATAGGAAACAATTCGCATAAACGTATTTATACTCATATATTTGCGCAAACATTTAATGAGGATTTCCTTGTGCGTAAATTGCAATTATCCGACAGGTTGCATATATATTAACTGTATAATCCGGATATGAATGCTTTTATTTTCTAGAAAACTGACTAACTCGGTCGCCACATAATTGCTCCAATTAACTGGACAAAACTAAATACGAAATACATACTTGCATATATGCAGAGAACGGCGTGTCAGCACGTGCTACGCTGACGTCATATTAGTGCAGTTGTTTTAACTTTTAATATTTCTTACAGTGGCGGTTGGTGTATAAGGGCTGCCGGGCTAATGAAAAATAAAAACCAATTTCTGAAATTATTTTTTATATGCACAAACAAAATAAAATTTCGATTATGTATTAATTAAAACAGCATCACATTATATTTAAGACATTAAATCGCTTCCGCACAAAAATAAATACAATAATTAAGCGCCGGCTAAGTATACGGTGAACGGGGCTGCCGATAACGTAGCACCATATAGTTGTGCCTCGACGCGCGATGACAGTGTATCGTTTTAGTCAACAGCACTATGTTGTATTACCTAAATTCAATAGGAATTCGGTTGAAGAACTTTTAAAAATCCTTTTTTCAAGACGGAATTTTGCAGAAAAAAACTGAAATTAAACCACTGGAACGGGGTACGCCCGCAATAACTTTAAATCAAAATGGATGAAGAGAAAACAGTTCTTAGAAAAGACAATTTAATAATGAAGTTTATGAATCCAACTCGTGACGAGAGATTGTTAATGAAGGATGATTAGTTGTTGCTGTTTGGGCTATATTTCCATCGTTTGTTGGATGATCCGACGTTTCGGCAGTTCGTCTACTG
This sequence comes from Osmoderma eremita, assembly GCA_031763485.1. Classification (NCBI taxonomy): domain Eukaryota; kingdom Metazoa; phylum Arthropoda; class Insecta; order Coleoptera; family Scarabaeidae; genus Osmoderma; species Osmoderma eremita. The sequence continues at coordinate 98,785 of JARFOC010000556.1, forward strand.
CTGTCATCAGGGTAGCTCTGATAACAAATTCATTATTCAACGTATCTGACAAATACGACCGAGAACCCAATGAACCAATTTTTTTTTAACAGCATTACTGACTCATATGGGGTTTGAACCCGATCTCCAAATTTCGAATATTTGAATAATCCGGCTCACTAATCACTCGGCTAATTGGGAGGTCAGAAATTAGTTACTTAAGACCTATATTTAAGCTACAGGTATATGCGCAGAACGAGGTGCGCACTGGTATGCGCAATGGTTGTTGAACAGTAGTATGCGCAGGGCTTGATTCGTCATGTTGTGCGCAGATGTTAATGCCGACCTCTATGCGGCGTTATTATTATTTTTCCCTCTTTTTTTCGGTATCGTGGTTGCCGATCTTATGCTTATGCTGTCTTTAATCATTGGTAACCAGACCTCCTTGATTTCTAGGCTTTACGTGCTTATGGTATTTGGTGTTGTGGCTATATATGCTGCTTCTTTCAATTTCCTCTTGTTGTAATGGCCCTCTTAATAAAATTAGATTATTTTTCTCCATGCATGTTGTTTAAAGGTGAACCTTCATGGAGCTTCGAAGGCGTAATAAATTTTGGGCCATTCGAAGGAGTATATTAAAACACACCGTGAAAATGGAACCCATACCTTGAACGTTCTTAATCTCACAAATATCGGTCGAATAAACATTGCCGCTCAGTTAGATCGGTCTTGTAGACAATCAATTCAGGAACATAGAGAAAAATAGATATATTGTGTCAAAAATTATTGATTGTATAGAATTTTGTGGAGAATTTGAACTGCGGCTTCCCGGGCATGACGAGCCATTAAACAATCCTGGAATTTTTAAAGCGTGAATTCATTTAGGTAGGGTAGCAATTCAGAAGCATATTGAAGGCGATAATGTTTTTATGGACACAAACAGGATAAAAATATTGTTAAGAAGCAAGAAAGTTAAATGCTTTAGCTATGTTAGCAATAGAAAAGGAATTTCTTCGTAATGGTATTAATAACTTTAATTCTCAGGTCATAGACAGGTTTGTGAGTTACAAAACCGTCGCGTTGACTTTATAGGTAAGAATTTCTCATTAATTTATAGTTATTTCTTGTGCAACCCTTACCCCTAAAAATCCAGGGTGTCGTTTTCGATATTGCGTACAATTCGAAATAAACATATTAAGTTGTAATTAATACATAAAGATTATGTATTTGAATTTTTCTTTTAAATGAGTCTAAAGAATGTATTAATTGCATGGTGTTTTCTTTTTACTATATACATATGTAAATACATATGTGCGTATTTACATTTACATGCAACGCCAACAAAAGTGTTTGGTGTATAACCTTTAATAAGTTTTGATTGTCTTGATCTCTGTCGGAACACTAATTTAAAATATCATGCCATCCATCACGTTATTGAACAGTGCATCGTACGATATTGTATTCAAATTATGTATGTACGTACATACGTTGGCGTTGTTGTCTGGAATGTGCCGTATTTATTAAAGTAAAATAAGAACGATCATATTAACATACAACAATAACAATATATATCGACGCTGAATTGTTGTCACGGCATTGTGACTTTTTGTCGCGGTTCCTTTTGTATTGTAATTTAATGGGTTTTCTGGCAGGCGCAGATTAGCGAGGCGACGCCCTAAAAAACCGAAGAAATAACAGCAATATGTATGTAAGTATATGACACATAAACCATGACTAATCAAGGTCTTTGTGGCAGCTACATTAAACACATGTGTCTTGGAAATTACGCAATCCCAAGAACTTCAACGCTATATAATGTTCGCCTTAATTTGTTAGATATCTTGTTACATAGAAAGAATTACTAATGCCTAACTTTCAGAATATATAATAAATATAATAATATAATTTAATAGATCAATATTAACTAGCTAGCTTTGCCATTGTTTTCATTTTTAATACTTTTCTCTACATTCGGTTGTGGCTAATATCATTTCGATTTCACTTAATATATTATTATGACTTGCTGATTAGTATTATAACTTTATTTGAAGTGAAGTATTGTTGGGTTGTAACTTATCTAAAATCGAAGCAAAACGACAAAGCACACTCGAAACTATAGCGATTGGTTAGCTACTGATGATTGAAAAGTCAACTTTTTATATAATTGACTCTAAAAATGAGAAAGAGAGATATCACTGGTGGAGATAACAATTACATCCTTTTGTATTTCCTTAGCACATCACATTTCGGGTTGTTTTATAATGTGCAATTATAAGTTGTTTACGAAATTCAATTTGCAAAAACTCATGAACATTTTCGTAGTGTTTGTTGAAACCCAAGAAGAGATTTTCCAAGTGGTAGTTGATTAGATATTTTAGAAAAATAATGATCTATTCAAATTAGAATTGCCTCCACTTATAAATAACCACAAATGTAACTGTGTTGATTAAAAGGTATTATATAAGCATTAGCATAGTTCCGATCGTCTAATAAGTCTACTTCAAATTCTTTACATAAAGATTACATAAAATTTAAATCCAACTGGATGAACAAAACCTAACTCAGTTTGGGTTCAAAAAACAACTGAACAAGTTTACAGGGTCGTCAACAACTTCGAAGCTAACAGATACTGTTCGGCTGTGTTTCTATAGATGTTTCCAAATATATTGATAAGGTTTGAAATACGTAAATCATACGTCACAATTCCCTATAAAATCAGGAATCCCCCAGGGAAGTGTTTTAAGGCTGTACGGTTTGCTGTACGATACTACGAGGGATGTCCGGTTACTAAAGTACGTTTGCAACACACCGCCTACGTCGCTCCGATCCGGTTGAGACTCGCACACATTTTGGATGTGCATATGTACCGTATAGGTGGCTATTGTCATTGCCTTAGGTTCAGTACAACGTGTGTAGTGACAGCCGCGCAATGTCAGTTCCGATCGAAATATACTCCAAGTTTGAAGAGCAAGCAGTCATTCGTTTTTTCCATGCAACAAATGAAACACCTACCGATATTCATAAAAAAATACTGAAGACTTACAGAGAAGGCGTTATGAGTCGAAAACAAGTTAGTGTTTGGTGTAAACAGTTCAAAAGTGGACGCACAGCTCTGAACGATGATCCCGAAGGTGTGCGAAAAAACTCATCAACCACGAAAACTGATGAGAATCCAAACCTGGCTCCTTCTGATTTTCATTTGTTAGGGCCGTTGAAAGCTCATTTGTCGGGTAAAAGGTTTGAAGACGACGACGAAGTTTGAAGACGAAGTACGACAGTATTTTACAAATTTGGATCACGCCTTTTACGAAGTGGGTTTACAAAAGCTTGAGCCTCGCTGGGGTAAGTGCCTTAACATTGGCGGCGGTGATGTTGAAAGGTAGCTAACAGTTCACGTTTTTATTTAGTGTATGTTTGATTTCTATAAGTAAAGTAGTCTGTCTGTAATTCACAAATATGCCTTAGTAACCGGACAGCCCTCGTATATACGCTGTATGTCTTCAAACGGAGCGTAAAGGAACTATTAATGGACGGGGAGTACTGTCATGTGAAAGACTTCCTGAAGGATGAGATCATCAATACATTACCTTGTGTACTCGGTCGCTCTTTATTGTTTGTTCTGATTGTTTTACTCGTATTTTTGTTTTTTACATTATTTGTATAATATCTATCTATTAACTTATAATGCAGTTTTATTTATTTATATAAGTTGTATTGACTACCTGTAGGCATATTACACACGTATTCTAATAGACAAATTATTGCACTACAAATATATTATTTTATTGTTATTAATATTAACTGCCACTGCTGCTGCATACGGCAGAACAATTAGCCGCGGATTCTCATCCAGATATCTCTGGTCAATGAGAGCTCCATTATCTATGAAATAAAGGTCGAAGTGCCCTCCAGTGCCGACTCCGGCCCATACCATTATATCAGTTATTGCGTGTGGCGGGTTCACGCTAATTTGGAATACGTCGATTATCTGGGTGTAACCTAAATCTGGAGTTGCCCCTGAAATAATATTCGCGCGATCCATGGTGGCCATAATTGATATGCTCATTAGCCCACATTCGATTCCAAGCTATTTCTAGGTCAAGGAGTTACGCTTTTGCTCACTTCAAGACCTTCAATAACAAAGTGTTTCTTCTTCCACGCTACGCTCTGAGGAGTGCAGGAACGCTTGCAATGATGGATGCTGACATAAGGTCGTATAGTGCGGCTGCATTAAGTGTGCAAGGTGGCGATTGTCGACCGATTGAATCCACTGAATAAGCTTAGTCAAGCTCTAGCGCACAATTTAAAGACCAACATTCACGAGGCGCTGATGGATCATACCCTCACCTTAGATGGCGATACTACAGCGTTAACTTTTGTAGGGTGGAATCATACAGGAGAGATCTTCAGGGTCCACTGCGATGTCTTTTGTTCTTCCACTTCCAATAGACCCACGGCTCACCAAGCCTCTATCTCCGACCGTGGCTTGTTTCCATTTCGGACGATACAAAATTGCAAATCTCAACTACTAATCACTAATCATGGATACTGATCCGGGACCGCGCTAAAGCCCTTGTTGAGGTATACCTCACCAAACGTTCATTTCTAAAGGCTATTCGGTGTGAGGTATTAGTACGTTCTTGACCTAAAGTAATAAAACATTAATTATAACATTTCACAACAGTTAATATTGCCTAATGCCTTTTGCAATATCTTACTTATTAACAATAAATAGATCTTTGATATAAGAGAGGGTAAATTATCGATACCCATGTTGATTAATCTCCTACATTATATTATTTATTAATATTTTCTACTGCCGTTCTTATTTACAAATCGGATTTGAAACTAAATATAACGGAGTAAACAAGATCGGAATGCATTTATCGTGTAGTCATATTTTATAAAGTAAGAATGTCAAATGAACATTCGAATCGTCAACAACCTCAACGGAAAAGTACTTGATTCGTTTCAAGTTTAAAAATAGTTGCTCTGGCGATTACACAAGATTACCCTCAATAAAAAGGCTGCTGTAAACCTAATTGTTTTTAATCGCTTCTGTTAGATGGGGGACACGCGTCTTATCAAGTCCGTTTTCAATTTAAATGTATGTATGTATGTATGCATATGTCTGCGACCTATTTACTTTTTGTGCCCCTTCTACAGACGTTCCTCGGAGAACGTTTCGATAATGGACGATGCTAAATCAAAACAAATTACTTTTGTACATTAGCATTTCCCAGAAGAGAAGCGCGTATTTGATATGCTCTTAACGTTAATGCATTAAAAGCGGAGAATTTGAGTTTGTCATTTAATAAGAGATTGCTGTTTAGGGACGAAGTCGAGGAAAAATAACAGAAGCAGAAGGGAAAGATAGAAATTAAATATATATTTTAAAAATACAAAAATGAAGCTCTATATAAAACGCACTAAAAAGGATAAAACAAGTTTTTTTCTAAGCGCTATTGGCTCACCCTGCTTCTTTTTCTTAACGTTTTTTAAAGCTTAAGCTTTATAAAACGTTACGGAAAATTGATTTATCCTTAGTGTAGGGTGAACCAATAGCGCTTAGAAAAAAACTTTATCCATTTTGGTGCGTTTTATATAAAGCTTTTTCATATTTTTTAAAAATATATACATATTTATTTTATCCTTTTTAGTAATAATGTAATTGTATTTTTATTATTTATTTGTTATTTTGACTTTAAATTGTACTTAAGATTTGCTACAGCAAACCATTTTTTTTATAAACATCTTCGAGTACAGGAGAATGACAATTTAATAATACATACATTTTAGTTTTTAGGTTATGGATCAATTTGTATATACAAAGGTAAGATTCCATGAAAATGTTATTTACGACTTGATGTTGTTGACACATGTATTAAACAATATACGATTATATACTAGTTTATGCTGCTAATTTTCAATATATTTTTATCTTAAAACGTCTTTACAACACCGTCCTTAATACTGCTTACATAACAAGGGGGAGGAGCCTCTGCATTGCCGGTAAGTAAGGCACCTTTATTGATATTTGAATTTTGAAGTGACAAATGATTATTTTTAATAATAACCCATGATTAAATCTGCTCGACAGTATACATGAATATGACATTATCTTCTTGGATACGCAAGGATAAAAATTTTCAAATCACTACGACATTCAGAAGTGTGTAAAATGGTACCAGTAAGTCTGGTGACTCCTGACATACCCGATACAAGTCAAGTTAATATAAAGCTTTTAAAAAGATACACAATATTGTTCTATTTAATGGATTATTATGATCAATTAAAAAGATATATTCATTTGAAGTACAATGTCTCAAGTGTGCATTTTCTGTTAGGATATGAAATTGTAAATACTTGTTTTACGGCGTAACGTATTACATATTATATACCAGCAACAACTTTGTTTCAAATAAAGGACGAATAAATAGCGAATGCATAATCAATGGGGCTGGGAGAAAGACGCATGACTCGTATCGCCTTATTGTTTATTGCTACTGTTTCGTTTATCGATAGAACTCGTTTGCAATACAAGTCTTTATCTATTATCTGCATTGACCATACACTGGCGACGTTTCTACGAATGACAGACGTGGAAGTGATTGATTTGTGGTACATGGATAAGGCTATCGCTTAATCAAATACGCTAACTGGGTAGACTCCTGGAGTTACTTATGTGGCTGCCCTTAAACAGGTACTTATTGTTTCCGTGCATTTGCTTCAAAAGCGTGCAATCCTGATACGCACGCTTGTGATTTATTTTTAATGCATTCAAACTGATTCTACCTTTCAGTTCTCCGTTTCTTTAAAAATACACGCAAAATAAATTAGAATGCCCTCAAAAGAATATAATACACTACTATACAGATTTTACCATTGGAATAAAGCTGTACACTGTATAAGGCCAAGTATTGAAATAGTGTAGATTTTGTAAGCACTACCGATCAGAAGTGATGTTTGGTGTGGCATGGTTGAAGAAGGACTCCTGGGTCCTTATTTTCCCCGCGGAATAATAACGCGTTATTTAAATAGCTTTATACCTAGATCTATAAAAATGTAATTGTCGGATAAATTCCGTATTTTTTCAATAAAATCGACGTTTCAACACTAGGCAGCCAAGGTAGAACTAGATGGGGCTCTTGTAAATCGATGGAGGGTGCTGCCTTTAACATTATTTTCCTGCAAAAATTCTGCTGAGGTTGGCAACTTGGTTGCCGAAATACGTATCTGGAGTTCTTCACTCATCAGGTTGGTAAGGGTATTTTTATTTTAATTCACCGTATCCTATTCTTTATAAATCGATGGATAGGAACCAAGACGCAATGAAGTCATTGCCAGATACATATTTAGTTTTGTAGGGGTACCTAAAAATAATGTATAGGTAGTTGAATTACCCGGTAAGTTTGGAAAATTTAAAAACAAGAATTCGTGAGGAAATACGATGCGAATTAATTTCATTCTAGTCAGACTTAAAGTCTTTTTTGTAAATAAAACCGTATTGCCTCTAACATTTTGAAATTACAACTGATAACAAATTCCGCAACTAGAGGTACTGTCAATGTTATTCAAGAATAAGAACAACAAAGAAGCAATAACCTAACACACCTATATATAGTTTAATTAAACTAAATGTAAAATACAAATAATAGGATACGGAGGCTCAAAATAGTAAAAATAAAAGATATCTTTACCACCTCGACGAATGAAGAACTAGGTATACGTATTTTGGCAACTAAGTTACCATTCTCAGCAGAATCTACGAAGGAAGATAATGTTAGACGTCGCACTCTGGGAGATTTGCGTTATTCAAGTGGTGGTATTCAAGTGGTGTTCTGTGTGGTGCAAATCGCCCAGAGTGCGACGTCTAACATGATCTTCTTTCGTAGATTCTGCTGAGGATGGCAGCTTAGTTGCCGAAATCCGTAGCCGGAGTTCTTCACTCATCGGGGTGGTAGGGGTACTTTTTTTAATTTAAACTGAATGTAGTTGGCTCTATTGAGCCAAGCGATGTTTCTTTACTCTATAACAACAGAACCATTCGCAGACGATACTGCAATTCTTTCCTACATGAAGACTCTTAAGAAATATTTGTGTGTATACAAACCCTCTCAACAGATCTCTAACAATAGCTGCAGAAGTGGAGAAATAAAGTGAAAATAAATAAGGACATGTTACATTCACTGTCCCTAAACAAACCTGTCCAGTCGTTAGTAAAAATAATTTACAAATAGCAAAGATGAAAACTGCTAAATACTTACTATTTCATCTAGGCAATAAATTAACTTACAAAGAACATATTGTAAAACGAATAGATATAAAAGCCAAATCGAATATTAGTATAAAATAAATTTAGAATAGTATATATAAATCAATCATCAAACCTATCTGGTCATACAATTTGTAGTTAAGGAGTTGTTCCTCCAAATCATCCTCAAATAGTAGATGGTGTCTCGTATATATCAAACCACATTCTTCACGCAGACTTACATCTTCAAACTATCCATGGAAGTTGTCCTAGAGAAAGGGAATAAACACTTCTTCCGATTCATCATAACCATTCCAACAATGATTGAAAACTAGAGTCATAAGAAATTGAAAAAAATCATGACTCAATTTAATAATGTCAAACTTCAGTTAATAATGTTATTAATAAGCAATATATTATGACAATTAGTTATAGTCGATCATTTGTCAGTCAAATGTTAATCTCACCATGCCCTGTTAGTTATTAGTATATCCAGCATTTCTCAGTAATTTAGCTCGTATAATATAAAATATTCCGATTGCTAAATTAAGAAACAAAAAACAGCATACCAAAAGTTATTAACAATATTAAAAAAAGATTACTAACCGCCTGACAAAGTATTAGGCTGCAATTAATGTGTATCTGTCTGAGCATTTATAGTTTGTATCAGTCCTTTTACAGTTCTACATAATTAATATTTTGCAAGAAAATCTGCAAATAACGTTTATTAATTTAATTCGTTCAAAATGGTTTCATATTCGAGGTTCAATTGCTTGCGACTGAGGGCGCGTGAAGGAATGAAGATTTAATGGGTATAACAAGCAATAACTCTAAAATTTTTAAAGTTGCATACCAATTCAACGCCAACGTTTTTTACGTTTGAATTCCTTTGTGTAGCCCATGCCAATATGCTAATATTTCAAATCTATAATTAAATGTGTTTCAGTTGAATAGAAATTGTTGTAGGAAAATATCTACCTCTCACTGGCGTAGCAACTGATTAATATTAAAAAAAAGCATATCCGAACGGCATATTAAAAGTATGTCTTAACACAGTCTACTGAGCAACGTCAATACCACGATATTTTTTGCATCATATTCAAAGCGTGCCACCAATTTATGTACAACGTCCGATATGGCGCTGGCTTTCACGAGACGTAAAAACGAGCCGAATGGATTGTATGTATTTGCATTTAACAGTCTGCGGCAGTCGCCGTATGCTAGACTAGGTGTGGAACATGCGCTGAACCAGTTTCAATCATTAGACGCATAATCTAATGATCATCTGATTCACTTAATTTCTTCGCGAGACATAGACTAGCCTGTGCAATTATCGCAACGTGTCGATGTAATTTCCGCTATTGCACCAATATCTGAGTTTATTTACCATGTGCACACAATGAGCGTATACCATAGACGTACAAGGCTAATTTACATGCCTCCGTGTTGGTATCAGCTATATACATTTTATAGGCAATTTGTTGAACGCCTATGAATAAATACTAGTACTGATACATTTACGTTACTGTGTATTATTATGGCCTTTATTGGCCGAGTATTTTAAGAATTCACATTTAAAAATCCTAAAGATCCATTTGAACTTATATTGTATTTAATTTATTGCTAATTTCTGCTTAATGGCGGCTTCTTAATCTTTGAACACTCAGTACGACAAGTTTGGAAATGCAAAAAGATGCAAGTAAGACGCACGCAAGTATGTATGTGAAAGCTAGTGTGTATAAAAGCAGACATATTCTGCAGTGCGCTTAAAGCAAAACAAATCGCCTTGTTATGTGGATAGTGGATAAATATGCAATATATGAAGATGACACAAGCGCCTTTAGGGCGTATTTATAAAGCATAAGAAGGCAGTGTAAATCAAATTCAATGCTCTTGTAGAAGGAACTTTATTTTAAATGATTCAGAAGAAGAAATGTACAACAAAAACAACCTGATATATAATAGGCTACAGGTACATCTATTTCTTTACTAGAAAATATATCTGAACTAATATATACTTTTACAAAGTTTAGTGGAGTAGTTTTTAATTTTAAATTGAATTGAATGAGATTGAAAAGATTTATCTTGAAGAGATATGAGTGCGAGAAGTTACTTACTTCTAGAATGTATACTAACGATTTTCGAAAAGACCATTAGTGCTATTGAAGAGCTATGCCGATATATTGCCGTGATTCAAATGACATGGAGGTACCAACCCGACAAAACGTGCCAATAAAAGAACCTTCTCTTGTTCCATCTAGTAGATATAACTAAGCGACCATAGAAACATAGCCGGAATGCAAAAACCAAGTAGATAAATAAAAATTTTAAAATTAGTAGATGGTTATTTACTATAAGAGCGCCGCATTTTGGTTTTACAATAAAACACAGGTTCGTAAGAAATTTAAAATCATTTTTATTTCGATAAACACACTGTTCGGATTACTCCTCCCGCACAAGTATTAATTAATTCGGGACAACACGTGTTTCGGGAATACG
>JARFOC010000556.1:109616-119729 GCA_031763485.1 Osmoderma eremita
TCCTTGAAACACAGTGGAGTTATTAGCGTTAATAGACTAGTTTCTAAATTACAAGTACTCCGTTACTTCTTCTTCCAATTCTAAAATAAGAATTGTTAACATGGAAAAGTGGTATTAATAGAGAATTGGAAGAAGTAGAGAAAATGTGGAGGGAAGAAAAGAGAATTATGAAATAGACGTTAGATACATATCACTAACAGGTCTTAATCCAGCTTTATAGAACAGAACGCAGTATGTATTATGTTAATCCCATTTAAATAATATTCACATGTTGCCACTTACGATTTCTATTAATTAAAAGTTTAATAGCTTGTATTATTAAATTATGTAGTTCATATCTATAATCAATTCATTTTTGAAAGCCGGATCCGTGTCCATATAAATACTACACCGCATAAAATTATATTGCAAGAAATAACGTGCTACTCGTTGTATTTATGCAAATGAGCACGGCAATAGAAAATCTAAGAGATTTCATTGCTGCTTGAATTAGTACTACTACCTAGGCCCGCACAGCCAGACCTGTACGGTCTGAGATTTTATCAGATCTCATAATAATTGCTCGAATCATTGTGTGCCCCCGAGACAATGCACTGGTTCAGGTGCTTTTTTGCTGTAGATGTTGGCTGGAAGTAAGTGTACCTATATATCTGTGAATTAATAAGTAATTATCAGCACCTGGCCTTAATATATGGATCCCTTTTTCCTGTTAAGAGTACGTTCGATTTATATGCTATCGAAGCACCTAATTCGATTTGGGCTGTAGAAGTAATTAACACCTATTAAGCGTTAGAAAGGTGGAAGATATTGTATACACTATGGTAATTATTTAAGATACTTAATAATATGCTCTGAGGGTACTCTTCAGTCAACTTTTAATTAAATGATGGTGGCTACTGGTAAAATATTGTTCAGAAAGTATAATTAACTCGACAACTTGTTCGGGATAACCATTTTTCTTTCTTTGTATTACGACAAATAGAAGGGTATACAATAATAACATATTTCAGCAAGGTTTTAGAGGAAAAAATATCATTTATATGTGTGACGTGTACCGATACAATTAACATAAGTTTATTACTTATGATATGTCCAAATAGTTTTGAATTAAGAAGGTACTCACACGTATATATGAATCAATACGTAAAACATTAAAGGATGTTTTTCCCTACAACTAGGTATGTTTTATTTCAAAAATCAGAGGAGTGATGTAGTCATCCCTTATTGCAATAAGAAATTTCTGTTTTATTCACTTTGAACGCACTTGGAATGCAACTTGTTGGCCATAAATGAGGTTGAGCGTAATATGATTTACAAGGTCGTTTTGGAAGATGTTTGAGCCAAAACAGTTGTTAAGCGAATATGGTGGGTGCGTTTTATTACATTATTAAGAAAAAAAAAGTTAGACAGAGGCATAGATTGCCAGAGATCTTAAGTCTAACATTCTTTTCTTTTTGTAATTTTCTACTGGAGATGACAACTTAGTTATCGTCATACGAATCTAGAGTTATTTACTCCTTGTGGAAGTAAGGGTGTTTAATTTTAGGGTTTGCTATTTCAAGTCATTGTTTCGTACTATTTCTTAGCTGTTAATTTTCTTGCTTATAACAATTGACCAATAATAGTTTGAATTTGGTAAAAGTGAGAGTAAACCGTGAATTGATTTCATTCTGTTTATAGATTATTGATCTTTACGGACTTTGAATCTAAATTGCTATTGTTATTGAATAGGATATCTTTCTAGATGACATATCAAGCTCAATGTATTGTAACACACTTTATTTTTCAACACATTTATATTTTGCTGTAAATTAATGAAAAATGTATAAACAAGTTCACTTTCAACAATCTGTCACCAATGACACATTATTTAAAAGCCTGATTCGCAGAAAACAATGCATTCAGAAACGAAACTTTATATTCGTAAAAATCCCAAATAAGAAAAGAAATATAAAATATCATGTGGTTGGAGAGGCGAACGCGAGTTAATGGCATAAGGCGAGCCCGCAGCATCAAGAAGTGCTAAGAGGGGCCGCACCTTACGATTGTTACATCCACAAGATCGGTGTTTGTTGACGTTCGGATGGAAGAAGACAAAAAGAACAAGAAATGCTAAGAAAGTGGGAGTACCTTTGTAGAGTCTCCGTATGTATACCTGTTTACATATAGGAAGGCACAGCGTATGGATGTGTAATATTTGATTTTGTGCTTAAATGAGAAAATATGGCCGTCCATAACCACTGAATGAGGTAGGATTCCAACAAAATTAAAAATTTACTTAAGTGCGAGACCAATACGTATACCTATATCAACCTGGTAAAGTGATGACAAGAGCAAAGAGCAAATGCATTAGTAACTGCCGCAGAAAAGAAGATAAAATATATCAAATCCTCTACGTTTTTCAAATGTGTTGTTATACCTAACTAGCATTAATAGCCTGTCAATATATTATTAACTGCCTACGTTCTGATAAATGGCGGCACAAAAATAAGAACTTACATACTGCACGTGTCTGGTTTAGGGATATTTTAACGCCACCTTATTGTAAGTCAGTTACAAATGTATAATAAAATTTAAAAAAAGAAATTTTGTAGAATCAAACGAATCAGAGATAGGAACAAAGAAGAGACTAAAAAATGAAATGTGTCGATGTTTGTAGAAAGAATTTTTTGGCAGAAGGTAATACAATTTATGTACTAAGTAAAGGTAAAATAACAAGAATTAATAAATCAACAGGAAATACATGATTGAAGAAACAACAATATAGAAGGAAATAATAATGCGAAAAAGCTTTTTTGTAAGAACATATTTTCATACAGAAGGTGATATCTATGTATCAATTCCTTGTATATGGATTCCTTTAAAAGATAAATATTTTAAGTATCTACATTGTGCATTGGAAATATACCCTTTAACAAGCCTTAAAACAACTCATTGATTTCAAGGCACTGCTTTATAGAATAGAATAGTTTATTCATGCCTAACAATTTTCATAAATGTATACACATGTCAGACAGAAAGTATAAAATAGTAGGATCCTGTGGCTTGAAATAATAGAATTAAAAGAATACCTTTACCACCTTAATGAGTATAGGACTCTAGATACGCATATATTTCGGCAACTAAGTAATCACCAGTTGTTCCTACATTGGACCGCTTCTCTGATTGTGATTGATATCATTGTGTTTATAGATTATTGATCTTTGCGTACTTTGATTCTAAATTGTTATTGTTATTCTAAAAGGATATCTTTCTAGATGACATATCCGGCTCAATGTATACTTTTGCTTGTGGGAAGAATACAAACGGGAGCGTAAATCATTGGTGGGAGCGATTAAAAAGGCGAAGCGTGAATGCTGGAAAGTATTATGCAAGGAGGATGATGAGGACGTATGGTGTACCGCCCATAAAATAATCTCTAAAAGAATAAACGAGTTTTCACCGAGAACCAAAATGCCCATGGAAACTATGATCAAGATGACCGAGCATCTCTTTCCCGACCATGGACCGCTGAATTGGGAGCCACTGATAAGTAGGAAAGATGCGCCTTTTACAACAGCGGAACTAATTTTAGCAGCTGATAGACAGAAAAACAATAAATCGCCCGGACCTGGAAACATTTCAGCTGAGTTCCCAAAGCGGGTAATACTCAAAGAGCCAGAATGGGTATTGAGATTTTACAATGGGCTCTGGAAAAGGTCGTACTTCCTGACAGAGATGAAATCTTGTGCTTCTTAGGAAGGGCGATAAGCCCATAGATAGTCCATCACCTTACAGACCCATCTGTCTCCTTGACGTTGAGGGCAAACTCTATGAGCACCTGATACAGAGTAGGTTGCTTGAAGTGTTGGAGACTAGAGGAGAGTTGTGTGAATGGCAGTCCGGCTTCTGCCAAGGAAGACAGACCGTGGATGCGGTGAAAGCGGTTATCAGCATAGCACGGAAAGCTGCCAGTTACGCGCCACAGCACCGGAGGTTGTATGCCGTAATCACCTGGGATGTCTGAAATGCTTTCAACAGCGCATCGAAACGGGATATACTGTGTGAACTGGCAAGAAGGGGGATTAGTACTAGCATGAGAAACACTGTGGCATCCTATCTTGAGCATAGAACCATAGTACTTGAGGCAGATGATAGCACCGAAACTATTGAGGTAAACAGTGGGGTAACTCAAGGGTCGGTTCTGGGCCCGCTGTTGTGGAACGTTAGGTACGACGACCTGTTGAAAATTGAACTGCCAGAGGGGATCACATTGATCAGCTATGCTAACAACATTGCCCTGGTAGCGGAGGGACATACGCAAAATATACTAATGGCGAAAACCGACATTGCTCTACTGAGAATCCAGGCATTGATAGAAAATAAACACCTAGAACTTGCGGCCGAAAAAACAGAAGCCATAATAATAAGGCCTACGAGGAAAATGATGCCAATAGAATTTAGTTTATTAAAATTAAAATATAAAGTGCTATTCCTGGGGAACTTAAGGCGATGAGTTACAGTTTGTTTAAGTGTAGCAGTAAGAGGTTTTTATTAGGTAATGTTTTTTATTCATTACAAGAATACTTTAATTTTACAAATGCGGGTTAATTAGAATAGATTTAAGCTAACGGATTTCGCACATATATACTTACATATATATTATATAGCTATTTTTTATTTACATATCTTGTCTGTGCAAGTTGCTTTAACTTGTTCTACACCAAATGGGTACATTTGACTAAATATTATTATTATTATTACACGTACAAAGGCAGTATAAAATATTCACTAATATGATCAGTTAACAAAAATTGACATACATATGTATGTATGTAATGTATCTCAACGGTTTATAGTATATATATATATAATAATTCTGTTCGCTATCAATACCTGTGTACTTATGTCTGCAGACACGTTCAGTATCAGCAATCCGAAGGACTTGGCGATAATGAAGGTGTTATATGACCGCACAGGTCCCACTTGACACTCTTGAGGCGCTGAAAGCCTTTTCGATAAATATTATTTCGACCCTAAGTAAACAACGTCTAACTGTGACATTCATTTGTGGTCCTCTCAACGTAAACTTGCCTTGCATTTTCTCACATCCTTGCCAATTCCACTTTTGAGCAGTAATCCTATACTAACAGTGAAATCATTCATAGGTGATTTGGTGCGAGGCTGCAGCGTACGATATCGAATTTGAATTCGCCTTCAACACATTTAAAGACTTACAACAGTTGTATAACTATAAAATTGCTTAATTCGTGGCGTTATGTTTGAGAGCACAGTCTATGATAATTTTGTAATGGATTATAATAGTTGGGTATTGAAAGTGAAAACACTTTTCCCTATCGGACATAAAGTCGGACCACCCACCGGTAAGTGAGAAAAGTCGTGTTTTTGTCACTTCAGTGTCTCCGCGTTCTAATAATTTCTTTAAACACAAAGCTTTCCAAGTAGAGGAATTCGAGAGCGAATGACCATTATAGTGTTGATGCTAATAATTACTTGAAGAGCGTTAATCAAAACGGTAAGATGGCCGTTTCGGTATTTTATACGTATGAATGAATGTTTATTACGACATTTCTTCCTGTGTTAATTATTATGCACATGTATATTTGTCTGCATGTTTTAATGAATATAAAGAAAATTTTGTGAATAAATATAGAAGCAAACAAAATTTCGTATTTATAGACGATAAAATATTAACATCCACAAAGATATTTAAATCAATAGAATATATTAGCACCTCTGTATTAATACCCAAGTCTACCTTATTACGCATTCAGTAAGCTTCCTTTTCGGAACTGTTTCTAAAGTAAATAAGAGTAGCTAGTTATGCATACAATGAAAATATATTTAACTATACTTATCTGCAGTTTTTAAGCAATGCATGTTAATCATAATTCATAACACTTATTCCGAGCTAAACCTTTCTAAATAAGATATTGTAGTTTAGAATAACACTGGTTAACAAGATTTTTGTCATTTTTTCATGATTTATACACATATTATAATATATACTTTTACAAAATTTCATTGCTTGGTCACATTTTTTCTATCAGGCAGGGTTGTCTGATAGAAAAATTCTGAAAACAGATATGGAATAACTGTAAAAAGTACTACCAAGTTCACCCACTTTACCTCGTGGGACAAAATAAATTTGAAATTTTGTTGACCAGTGTAATTTGTGTGATTAGTTGTAGTAGTGGCGGAGTGGCACTTTTGAATCTGCGGAAAACATTACAGTGAGAAAAAGGAATTTGTTAAGTTAACAAAAATGAAAGTGTTGATCATTCTTAGGTGAATTCAAAGAATTTTTATTTGAAGTAAAGCCTTGAAGTGTTTACTTAAATTACGTTGACTTGGCATTCTTCCTTTTGTTAATTTTTTTTTCGTTTGATTCAGACAACTACTTTATTGTGCAATATATTGGAAGTATTTATTTGTTACGGATTTCATAGTTCGAACGAAAAATAAGATATCACAGTCTCGGTTTGACAGTTTGACGGTTTACAGTTCTTTTTTTGCAGTTGTTCTGTTATCATGATTTAGTCATCTTACGTCTAACCTATACTTTATTTGAAGTCGTGACGCACAAGGTTTTGCTGTAGTTGTATTTTCAAATAACTCTAAGTATTTGTGTTTTAATTAGAATATGTTATATGTGTGCATGTGCGTGTGCGGGTATCATTGAAATTAGAATTAGAAATGACATTTGTTTCGGGCAAATGACGTATTAGTTAAATGAGTTTGAATGCATTTTTTTAAAAATATTTGTATATTAGTGTGAAATCTTTAATTAAACATCATTAAAGTTTTTGTATTTATACAGGTATATGTTTATTTTGCACAAATAAAAACATTATTATACCTAATTATTATTGGTACCTACATTTTTGAATTACTAATGCAGCATACTTCAAACTTTTACCATCAATTCATAAATTCATATAGTTTCTCTTTTTTTTTCAATAAAACTTATTTATTTGCTTAACTAATTTTAATTTATAATTAAAAAGACCAAAGAAGATTTAAAGATCTGTATTTTAAAATGTAGGAAAATGACAAGATGCAGAGACTTCAAAGGGGCGTGCATTCGATAAAATATACGGCATATGTGTACATTTAAATTTTTAAATGTACATATTAATACAGCTTCGAGCACTGTCTTCCCGATGCCTCGATCGAGACAGCATGACGTCATGCCAATGTATCGAGGCCTCGGCGAGCCAGCTCGCGTTAATCCCTATCGTTGACAGTTGAACTAACTACCGCCAGTTGCTGCACGAACTAACATCAAACTTTAATTCAAATGCAAAATTTAACATTTTTCAAATGTTTGAAGTAACAATATGAAATATTGATTATATGCAAACGAAAAATGTTATTGCGCTAAAGAATTTTTGTTTGATTGAACCAATTCTTTTACTCAGTGTTGTAGCAAAAGAAACCTTTATCATTATTTTATTTTTGCAGTAAACTGCTTGTCGTAAATACAATAATTACAGTCGTGAAACCATATAATAAAATGAAGCGGCACTTGAATAACATGCCATTGAAGTGGTCTTCTGTGTAGTGCATATCTCCCAGAGTGCTACTTCTAACATTATTTTCCTTTGTAGATTCTGCTGAGGATGGCAACTTAGTTGCCGAAATTCTTCACTAATCAAAGTGGTATTTTTTATTTTTACTATGGCAATAATGTTTTCTTTCATAAAATAAATATTGTTTGTCAGATAGAACATAAAATTACTATTGTCTTTCTTTCAATAAACTTGAGTTCCTATACTAATGTTTAAATGAAAACTAATTATTGTTAATGACCTTATTTTCAATTGCTAATTCTCTGCTTAATATGATTAGGATTTGGAAAATTTACATGGGTGGTTTTAATTTTTCTTGCTATACTATCCTTATCAAAATTATATTTAGCAGTAAATACACAATCGTATTCCAGGATTTAGGTAAAGTCTACCGAGGGCTGTATAAATGAAAGGACAAACGAACGTGTCAAATAGGAAATTCTAGATATGGTAGACGGGTCGCAATGTTTACCCTTAAACGCCGTTGACCACTGATATTTCTTTAAAATATTCCATCCTAAATAACTGAATAAACATATCACCGGCGATGCGATCACGTTCGGAGCTGGGCGACCAGCCAATCGCGCAGCTCCATACATTAGCACCTTACCGTTGAATAAACTCAGTCATTCAGTAGGTGTGGTTTTTTACTAATTAACATATTAACATATGTGTGGAAGGGTACGTTTTGGACACTACATTAAATAGATTTGATATTTGGCGATCAGAAAGCGAATTAATTAGACTAATAACTTGGAAATCGTCGTATTAAACTATTTGGTAATAATTTAATACACATTTATCCAATTTTAGAAAAGGAAACATGTTTCTATGTCTGGTATGTCTCTTTCAATAATTCTTAAATATTCAATTAGCTATAATCAAGTATTTAACCGCATAACGCTATGTGTGTACAGTGCCTAGTAATAGTATTCGATCGAACATGCTACGGTCCTATATAATCATGGGCAGAGTCGCAAATGAACCTATATAGCCTTTTTGGTCTGCCTACAACTATGATAACTGTATAAACTTTAGGTACTGATTATCTAACCAGAAACGTTATTTTAATCATTATTTATATATTTTCATATGTTTAAAAGAATAATTGCAAGGACTGTGGGCTGGTATCGCAAATACGCAGTATCGGGAAATCTACACATACAAATTGATTTAATAAAATTCGGGATATATGTTTCAAGACCACGTCGGCTATCATTGTTAACCAATTCCCGAATTCAATTCAATCAATTTATAGTGTGTGGATTTTCCGATACTGCGTATTAATGTTTAAAGGAAAGTAAGTAATCCAAGAAGGTTATACTTGAACAGGAGGATACCACTCGGAAACCCAGTTAGATTTTGTAAGCACTCAGTTATTGCCCCTCCTGAAAAGTACAGGAGGGTAAAAAATAGAAAATAGTTGGTAGCACATCTCTCTTAAATCCCTAAATGATTCAAGGAATATTATATTGCCTGCATGGAATAAGTCAGTGCAACGAATTCGTACTTTGTTTATTTTGACATCTTGTGGTTTTTTGAGGATACTTGTTTAGAAACAGTATATTAAAAAACTAGTTTCAAAGTACAAATTCAAGGTTAAGGTTAATGAATGAATGGTCTAATGTCTTATGAAACGTGTTTTTTATGCTATTTTTTGCAATTGGTTTTTAAATTTCCCTATTTGTGAAAACAAACATCATCAACAAGATCTCCAATATAAGTCCGATTCCATTATAGTCAGTGTACGTAAAACAAAAAACAATGTTCCCAGAATGTTTTCAGTAACTGATGTAAACTGCATGGAACTAATAAAAAAATATAACGGCCTAAAACAGTTACCTACAAACGTTTTCTTTTTCTAACTTATCGTCATCGCTATTCTAAAGAAATTGCCAGCTTTCTTCGTTTACCGGGTCCTCATCTTTATACATGAAATTATTTTAGAAGGTCCAGTGCTACACATATAGCAAACAATGGAGGTGATATTTTGATCATAAAACGATTACGTGGTTGGAAAAGCTCCACTGTTGATGAAAACTACGTTGCCATAAAAAAGAATACTGATGTCGGAAATTTGTTTGCACAGAAACAGAAGGTTAATTTGCCTGGATGTTCTAGGTATGGTTCACAGTTTGAGTGTGACTACACTATCACAGGGAATGATAATATTCAACAGAATGTCTCTTCTGCACATGGTATTACTATCAATTCAAAAGATAATTTAAGTGTAAATGTATATTTATATATGTGTAATGTATATTTATAATAATTGCACATTTCCAAAGATTAATTAAAATATCAAATCTTGTGCCCATACCATTTCAATGGGATTCAACTCGCAGTGGTAAGGTAGTAATCGAATAACTTCATGACTTTTTTTTTGCAAGTTCGTCCTGCTTTTATCATACTGCGGTTTAATTTGTGACACGCAAAACAGCAAGTTCCTTTTTAGCATATCGTTGGTGATTGGTATTTGTTTCTCACGGAGCCAATCAATGATATTGTTTTTTCTCCATGCTGCCGTTGGAATTTTTTCTAA
>JARFOC010000556.1:119829-147036 GCA_031763485.1 Osmoderma eremita
ACTCCTCCCGCACAAGTATTAATTAATTCGGGACGACACGTGTTTCGGGAATACGTGGATTCCCGAAACACGTGTCGACCCGAATTAATTAATACTTGTGCGGGAGGAGTAATCCGAACAGTGTGTTTACATTGATTGAAATTTGAACAAACACTTTCTTTTTGGCCTATATTTTTTGTAGTGTAAAATTAATATAATTATCTCATCTTCATTTATCAAGAGGACAACTTTAATGTTTTTATGTTATGAATTGTTACAATTGTATTCTTGAAGTATTTAATCTGTTGCTTCATTACCAAATCTTCGTTTATGGATAGTAACGTATAGTATAAGATATTGAAAGTTTTAGTTCTTAAGCAGATATTTTCGCGGCCTTTTCTATCCTTTCGTGTATTTCAGCATCATGTTGTCCCTTGTTATTGATACTAACTCCCAAGGTCCCAAGTATTTGAAAGTCTCCATTTCTTAGATAGTCCTTCTTCTTAGTTTTTCTGTGTGCTCCTACTTCCAAGCACCACGCACTTGGCCTTTCTCACGTCTATTTTTAGATTTTTTGGATTCCAGCGCTGTCGCAATACCTCCAAGTCGGTGCATAGCTCTCTTCCACTTTGTTCAAAGATTGCAAGATCATCCGCAGAGGCACATTCCTTAGTTTTCAACAGGCTTCATATAACTATTTTTGACATATAGATCCGACACTTTTTCCCTTGTTTCCTTTATAATGTCGTCCATAACTAAATTTAAAAGTGCAGGACTCGGCACGCCAGCCTACCTCCTCCGATTTCCTATTATCTGTTCTGACGTAGTTATGGTTGTCTTCATGTTTGGGGATATTAAGTCCTTATTCAATCCTATATTTACAAGACTGTTCTTAGCTACATTTCTTGGCACTCTGTCGAATGCTTTATTCAGGTCAGTAGAAGCTTGTCTCTATCCTCAGATCTTCCATAGTTTGTTTAATGGTAGATATGTGATCGTGTATGCTGTGAGCCTTTATCAACCCACTTTGCGATGCTTCTAGCAGTTTCCCCGTCCGGGCTGTTTGTCCAAAATTCTGTCGTAGATCTTCGATGTTACACTTAGCAAGGTGAATAGGCACTATAGTTACGATCCTCTAGTTTTGCGGTATCTTACCTTTTTTCCACGCTTTATTACAAATGTTCGATAGAATTGAAAAAGAGAGTTAACGTGGTTCGGGCACTTACCATTTGTTCACCAATGGGTGAATAAAGACAGCCATATCTAATATTTTAAGGGAAACCCACAAGTAGAAGGAAAAAGGGAACACTCAAGGCGATCATGGAACGAAGTAATGAGGAAGGCTATGGAAAGTAGGCAGTTGAAAAATGAGTAAGTTAAAAATAGATGGCGTTTAGGTGTTATGGAAATGCACATGTAATTTGTTTTAAACCTAGTAGGTACATAGTATTGAGTAGAAAATGGACAAATTCAAATTCTAAATTGACTCAAAATGTCATAGTAAATTACCAACGACCATAAAAATAGATAGATATGCCCTGTCGATTTTCTTCTTTTGAATATCTTTACTTAGTACAATTTCCCCTATCTTTCTACTGTCTGATTTTGTTTGCTCCTACTATCTTACGATGAGATCGTCCTTTGCTTCTACCGTCTCAGAATATAACAGTTCCTGGAAGTATTCCTTCCATCTATCCATGACTTGTTCCTCATTCCTAATAATATACCCTTCTATATCCTTGATCTGTTTTTTTTCCTATTTTACACTGTTATATGTCTACAAACTCTGCAGAATAGTTTTTGATTTCCATGGAAGTCTGCTTCAATTTTTTTCACCAAATTCTTCCCAACTATTCTTTTTTGCTTCAAATATCAACTCTTTCACCTTCCTTCTTTGTTCCCTGTATTTGTAATAGCTGCCTAGTGTAAATACTGCCTCCATATCTCTATATTTTAATTTGACCTTTGATATCGTCATTCCACCATCATGTTTGTTTTTCACGTGACAATTTCTAGATACCTTGGTTGTACAGCATATTTCTTTTGTTGTATTCAAGCCTACCTCCTTGAACGTTTGCCAGACCTCTTCCAGTGCTAATCCCTGCGGATCATTATTTGATTTTATGGTTTCCGACATCCTATCTATCTTTGCAGAATTTTCTTGAGCTATATTTTCATTCGCAAATCTATAGTTCTTTATAACTTCATGACATACTTTTGGTTTTCGTTATTTTTACACTCCTCTATTACTAGGTACGCCAGCGTATAGCCTCAGCCGACCAGCTTTCTTGCTCCTACCTCGTTTTTATCTTTTCTTACGCACTTACTTTGATATAATTTGAGCTCCAGTTGTACTAACCACATATTCATAAAATAATATAACCGTGATAACTCTCTTTTCAGTTATATTTAGACGTGCGTTCTCTACCGCAGTCCAATCAAGACACCACCGAATGAATTTACTGACGTAAAGAACTGTTATATTGTGTTATAGAGCATAATGAAAATTTAATTTTGATATTGTAAAATTCGCACAAGCTAATTAATCTACCGCTGGCTTACCAATACTTCTCATTTCATATGTTTGCAACGACCTACACAGATGAGAGCGAAAACAAAACACAATTCTCATTACTTTCATTTTCATATTCTTGACATTGATCTATAGAATGTCCTAGAAAGACCTTCCACTACATAATTACAATACTACGCCATCTAATAACATCTTTGCATAACGGCTATTCCGGACGCGCGCCCAGTCATTCGGCATTAATCACGACGTGACGGCGAAACCGCGAACAATATAATATTAATTGAATTATGCATGAACGGTGCTAATAAGAGAATTGGTATTTGTGACACGTTTTCAGGCGCTGGAAGACAATAGATACTTAAGATGGAGGCACACGCTTGCGTTACTAAAGGAAGAATTTTATGAAATTCTCTCTTCCTTCTTGTAGAATGCACGCGCGCGGCACATCCTTTTCCATCCACTGAATTACAAGCGATCTGTTTATATTTGGAAGGTGGTTTTTAAGATGGCCCCCGCTGGTGCGTTTATAGCGAAGCTATATCTCATACGACGATATAAATACAAAAATGGCAAAAATCAATTAACAGTTTGGCTCCTTGTAGAGAATCAGTTCTTATAAAGCGTATGTGTAAACAATCTCGATGTAGACGTAAAATGCATTCCTTTATTATTTTTTAAATCTAATAATCATATAAAATAGTCAGTTATTCACTTTCTATGTTCAAATTCGTAAGTTAACAAATAAACAAAATTAATTTTAGAATGACTGTTCTTCTTAAGTATGTACATAGTTAGCTCATGCAACATATTTAGGTATATACAGAGTGACGCATTTGGCAAAACTCGATATGCCCGTTATCATATAAGATATCAAAAAAAGTTATTTAGGAAAATTGTAGACAGCCTTAAACTTAACATTTTCATATATACAGCCTGTTTCATATTACCAGGGAGAACCAAACATGCGTTTTCTTAAATGGGACACCTGTATATTATTTCAGACTTAGGTTAAGCTCATGCCTCACACCCCCAATATACAATTTGATTGAATTATACAGCGTATTTCAGAAGTTATAATCCACTATTCATGCAAATTACTGTAGGTACAAGGTCTTGTATACTGCAAATATTTTTATATTGACTCATTTTTATAGCAAAGTGACATTTTCTCAAAATGGTCAAAACTGAATACAGGGCGAGTCAAAACTCAAATACATTAATTTCTCAATTATTTTAAATTGATCAGCCTGTATTTTATATCATGAAAAGAAACAACAGTTTAGTTACTTTCATTTTTATTAAGCACTCTCTATATCGAAAGTAATTAATTTCTAAGATATTTTAAAGTCAAAGTTAGTAATGTAAAAATGACAGTTTAATACAACTATAAAATACAAATATTTATAACTTACACTAATGATTGACATGTAACTAATTAAGCCAACTGTTGTATGTAGTTCTATAATAAATGTTCCAAATATCCACCAATACAATATTGCAGCCGTTCTTCAAGCGATCGTCTTCATTTCTTAACATTTCTTAATTAATACTCGAGAATGCTTCTCTTATTCTGTTTTCATACCACCTCGTGTAGTTAGCGGTGTTTGCTATACAAAGTTTTTTCTTACATATGACCACATGAAGAAGTCAATTTCAAACTGCCAGTTACACACATTTCTTCTGATTTATACATATTTAGCAATTTTTTAGGTAGCAACTATGATATTTTAACTTTCTAATTTCATGTACTTAAATATACATATGTATATGTTGCATATACAGGATGAGTTTTTTTCCGATGTGTAGCATGGGGCTCTCGGAAACCAGGGGAGATAGAAAGACGATCAAATGGGGAAAGAATTGCAGCTTTACGAGATCAATTGAATGGGCCTTTTGTTTTTTCGAAAAAAATTCACGGCTAACTAGATATCTCGAAAAAACGATTTTCTTGTTATTTCGTTTAGTGCCTGTAGTTCTATTATTATTGACGATAAAGGAAGGTGCAAAGAAGAAAGTTTAACGTAAATATGTTCTGTATAAAATAGTCTAACCCAGTTTTTTGTTTAAGCTATAATTTTTGAGATATGACAAAAAATGTGTTATTTTAATGGAAATCATAGTCGGCCATGACTTCATTAGAAAGGCATTTTTCAGTGACTTCAACGATATAACACTTGACATAATTCTTTTTACAAATAAATAAATTACAGCCATTTTAACCTTTTAATTTCTGAATTGTTCACGCAGTAAGGCTATGGAAACAATTGATAGGTGCACATCTGGTCTGGTAACAAAATACAACATAGTTATTGAAATTTTTCTTTTAATTTCGAAATTATAATGATAATTATTTTGGTGAGGAATGTTTATTCCGTTAGAATTATGTTATATGATTTTTGATAAAAGTAATTTCTGTGAAACTCATAAACAGAGAATGACAAACGATAAATTAAGAAAGAATAAAGAAAATTAAAATACAACTAAAATAGTACTCAAACAGCGTAATTAAAGTAAGTAATGTATCTAAGACTAAACACATTCAAAAAGTCTATACCATCATAATTAATGCACAAGTTACATCTTTTTGAAACAGAATTTGTTGATTTTCCAGTTGAACGTCCATCAATATTAGCGAAAGCTTCTAGTACAACGTGTCTAAGGTCATCTAATGTGTCGTATGATTTTCGATACACCCTACCTTTTACTATTCCCCATAAATAAAAATCTAAAACATACAAATCGGGGGATTGAGATGGCCATGCAACGGGCGCATGCTTCATTTAAATGATTTCGTACCGTTATCTGATTATACGGTGTTGCTCCATCGTGTTAACACCATTCGAGCATACGACGTCTATGTAAGGGTCATTCATCTAGCATACTATCAAACTCGTTCTGCAGAAAGTGAATCTAACAATCACCAGTTAATGTACGATCTAAAATGTACGGACTAAGAATTGTTGATCCAATGACGCTGCACCAAACATTAAATCCAAACTTGGGGTCTCCTCTGTCCAACATGATGCGGTTTTTCTTGCATCCATAAATGTTCGTTATGTCTATTAAACACACCGCAGTTTGTAAATCGTGTTCCATCGGCCCACAAAACTTTAAATTTAAACCGCGGGTCAGCTTCTCACATGTTATTAAACCAAGTACAAAAGTCAATACGCTTATTGTAACCACCAGCGTGCAGAATTTGCACAACTGGCAATTTATAGGAATGAGACCCATGCTTCTTCAGTACTCGTACAATGGTACGTGTGCCGTGCCTGCTACTATTGAAATTTGTCCGGTCGAAATCGATGGACTTTGCATTACACGTGCCAATACATTTACCTCTGTCTGTTCACTAGTACCTCTTGCAGTCTGATTTAAATTACAGAAAGAACCCCACTCCCCCAACTTATCATACAATCTCTTAAAAGTAGTTAGAGAAGGCTGGCGACTATCGAAATACCGCTCGAAATAGTGTTGTGCAGCTTGTACAGCATTTTTATGACACAAAATGTAATACTCAACCATATCACACTTTCCGAGGTTAGAAAAAATCATGTTGCTACTTTACGAAACCTTAATCAGCATGAAATGAAAGCTAATGTTATTTGCACCTGTCAATAATTGTCGTTTGCATCTATCAATTGTTTCCATAGGTTACTACGTGAAAAGTTCAGATATTAAAAGGGGAAAATGGCTGTAATTTATTTATTTGTAAAAAGAATTGTCAAGTATTGTATAGTTTGAATCATTGAAAAAATGCCATTTATATTAAGTCATAGCCGACTATGGTTTCCATTTAAAAAACCCAATTTTTTTGTTATATCTCAAAAATTACAGCGTTAATAAGAAAGTTCGATGAGACTGTCGTATTCAGCACATATCTACATACAACTTTCTCCTTTGCATTTTTTTCTAAAGTCAATAACAACACCGAATGAAATAATAAGAAAATAGTTTTCAAGATCAAGTTAGCCGTGCATTTTTTCGAAAAAACAAAAGGCCCATTCCATTGAGCTCGTAAAACTGCAATTCTTGCCCCATTTGATCGTCTCCCTATCTCCGTTGGTTTCCGAGATTCCCATGCTAAACATATGAAACAAACTCACCACTCTGTATGTACCTATATAAATTATCTGCTCTACATCTAACCGGCAATTTTCTTGTTAGTTACTTATTCGGTTTGTATTACTCTGCAAGTTCTAAACGGCAAGGAGTGTATTTTGACGACCTGTACAAAAACTTCTTGTACGTAAGATACATCTCGTAAAATGGAATTTTTATTGCACTATGAAGTCTCTTGTTCGATCCATAGCTTATACTTAAGCTATTCAAGTACAGATAATGTGTGGGACAACCGGTTAGTGTTAAATATCAAATTTGTTTGAAGACCGTTGTCGAATATAAACATCGACTTATAAAAGACGTTTAACAATACACATAAAAGTGCTTGAATTAGATAAACGCATAAGTACGTACCTAGATATTATAAAATGATAAAATATTATTACTAGTTCCAAATGTAGTCCCTCTCTAAAATTGTAGATGTGCCAGTTAAAGAAGAAATACTTGTTGAATTACCTCAGGAATGCAGAATAGCAGAATGCCTAAAATGCTACATGGGTTGATATGCACGCATTATTTTTCTTTATTCAGTATGATTTAAAATAAAGGCAATTTCAGTTAAATTATCTGTTTAAGCATTCTCATACAAATCGCATTATAAGCTTATTAATATGCATCTTGATATAAACAGGTACGTAACGTTCGAACAAAAGCCAGCGTTTTCAAAAACTTTCATAAACCATCAGATAAGCAACCTAATTGACACGTTCTAGGAGGATTAATATTTCGTGATAGATTTTCTCTTACGACAACGCCAGTTAGTGGAAGATTCGGACGGGTGTTAAGCCATCGTAGTTTAGAAAAAAATAGGAATACCCACACACAATGTATCTTTCATAATAGGTACCGTTACGAAGCGTTTAATAATAGGTTCTTGCACTCAGGTATACACAATACACCAAACCATAAAATCCTAAGTATAATGTACCGTGCAGTATAGCATTCGGCAACTGTTAACTATAAATCATCGGTAAATTTCCAAACAGTTTAATACCTATAGTTTACGAATTAGTGCAGATTTCTTTTTTCACAAAAGGATGTATTTATGTGTAAAATAATTTGGATAATTAGACATTAACCACTTTCTGTTTTCGATCTTTCGAATTACCGAAAATCTCAAAAAAAAATTTAGTTTTGGGCCCGTCGTTGGTCAACTATAATAACCACCTTAAAAGTATATCAATGGCGATACTTAATACTTGCATTAAAAAAAACTACAGCGTTTCTCCACCTAAAGGCTTCAGTTACTCACTTGATTTCTTTTTGGTTGTACTTCAATTTAGTTATAAGGTAATTTCATTAATTTATGATGTGCTTGTTGACTTTTCCTATACTCTTGGTCTTCAACAGCATTCAATTGAAACTTGAGTCGCTTTGATATTTAAGTATGAATGACGAGAAGTTAATTGAACTGCTGAGGGAAAACACGGCCCTGTATGGTTTAGAATAAACCATGTAGGTCTAAATATGCTAAATATGCTAAATATCACTATAATGAGAAGATCTGGTCAGCATAAAGATGTGTGCAAAATATACACATTAAATGTAATGACGGATTGATTTAATTGATTGATTGGTTCATCCTTAATGCAGAGACAGGTCTTCTACATCCCTTAACACTGCGGCCTTAAGGCTGATTATCCCAACAGATCTAACAGCCTTAACACAAAACTAACTTGCTGTTAAAATCTCCAATCTATCACATGTGTTGTATTTATAATTTTTACCCGATCGTGCCATTGACATTAATTTTTCAGTAAAGTCTATTAGTCAAAATTGTAGTGGTAGCGATACTTAATCTTTAAATGAGTGTTTGTTTGGTTTACTTTAGCATTTAGTCATTATAATTACTTAGTTTAACTTACCTACATATGTATGTTGTCCTGTAATTGATTTTGTTTCTGTTGGGCAACTTAATATATCTTTATTACTATTATTATGAAATGTTTGTGAGCTCAGATTATTTAAGATTGCTTCTCTATTGAATAACGTCATACAATCCATTACAGTGAAGAAACTTGTTTATCTATTTGTAATAATATCTGTATATTCCTATACCCCACAACATATCTATTTAAATATATCCTTCGTTAAAGTTCTAACAAGAGCAGAGTGGCGCAGTGGAAGCGTGCTGGGCCCATAACCCAGAGGTCCGTAGATCGAAACTACGCTCTGCTAGTTTTTTAATTTTATAAAAGCACATCCAATATTTCATAATATTGTAGTGATGCGAGTTTTTTAGATACAGATGCCAGTGTAGCAGTTTTAGAGTTATAGATTCTTATATTTTATTTCTAAATCTATACAATTTTTTATAGAATTACTGCTTGTTTAAAAAGAAACATGTTTCTACCGGTCACCTCACAATCCTTCTCACATCCCCGCCCCCATGTGGCTCCCCTTCAGGCATATAAAAACACGGGCGTATTCCAGCGTTGTGTCAAAATTTCAAAGCAATCGGTGAAGAAATTGTATATTTTTTTCTGGAGCCTCTGCCCCCCCTCTTTGTAGCCCCCCTTTGGTTATATAAAAACACGCTCGTGTTCGAATGCAACGTTGTGTCAAATTTTCTAAGCAATCGGTGAAGAAATTGCATGTTTTTACCTCTCACACAATCTGAAGTTTATTCAAGGTATTAGATACACTTGACTTTACTGTACAAACGGAATTGACAAGTTTAACTAGTCGTATATGCCGTTTGTTTTTATTATCAGTTTTAATATGTCACTTTTGACACAGTACCGTTTTTAAATAACATATACATTAAGTACTTTATTGCGTCTTCTTAACGCCATGAGTGGAAGAATAGTAAACTAATTTATGCCGTTATTTCTCAAGATAAATTTTTCTTTGATTATAGAGTGGTGAACTTTCCCTCAAAACAACATCGTTTACGCGAAAATCACTCGAGCCCATAAAAGAGGAATCGATAGGTTCAAGCACCGAATTAAAATCGAAGTCTAAGAAATCATTAAAGAGTCAATCTGGAAGTAAACATTTCAAACCGTGCCCTTTGACCGGTGATATATGTCCAGCGAAAGCTGCATTCAGTGATCAACGCAAAGAAAGCATAGTATCGGGCGAATCCTCTATATACAGCGATGCAAAAAGGAGTTACAGCTCTATACTCGAGAAGCCATTTATATTTAGAAGAGCTTCGTCACTACAACGAGCCGTTGCTCAAGATGAGGCTCGACAGTATTTAGCTCAAGTATCCATGCCACCAGTGGAAGAGGAAGGCGTTGAAATAGAAGAAGCTTGTACGACGCTTACCGAAACTCCAGCCTCTATGACTGAAACAGAAAGGTATTCTGACAGCAAATCCCAAACTGAAGTCTCGGAGGAAATAAGTCCGGAATCGGCAAAGCAGCGACTGCAATATTTGATGGGCCTATCAACAGAAACTGAAGCCGAAGGAAGCTCCCAGCCGGTACATCTTATCAAGCAAGTTGTCGTGGAGGACGTTGAAGAGTTGACCGGTGAAACTGAAGCCATGAAACAGGCGCAGAGATATTTGAGAGTGCACAGAATATTTGAATTTTATCAATTTTTGGTGGCACACCTGTTAAGCGCCGTTCCAGGTCAGTATGAAATATTAAGGTTTTATTTAATTGAAATAACGACGTATATTTTAGAAAATCCAATCAATTTCCTTCTCGATCTACTAGATAGGTGCATAATATATAGAGCAGGAATGGGACACCCACCTGTTTTGTATGATAGGAAACATTTAGGTGAAAATATGTTTTTCAAATTATAATAATAAGTAATAAGCAATCAACGCAGTGTTTGTGCAATACTCATGATTCAGGTTTAATTAATCGAGATTACTTCAAAATAGATTAGTTAAACTTACAGTGTTTTAATTCATACTTATTGCAATATTTAAGTATTACAGTTACAATAAATGCTGCATTACAGGAGCTCTGTTTAACCTAATGGATAGAATGAGGACTGGATATATAGATAAGGACCAATATTCTGTCGGTAAGTGTAAGTTTACAGGTTTATTTATAGCAGCAAAACAAAATTTTAATTCAGGTATGAAAACTTTGGGAATCTGTTCTTACAATACTGATCCCCCAACTACTGATGGCATGGTGCATAAGGACTTTTTTGTAGAAGAAGCGTAAGCATTACCAGTATGATACTGAAAACGAATAACGTTTTTAGTGCATCACATTAGTTAGTAGTAAATCAGGGTACAACAAGATTAAGAACTAAAATTAGAGCAAAGATTATGCGTACTGAGATTAGCAACAAATTTACGATATACTGCTAGGATTTTTCTCAGCTTGCACTGGCGTGTATTTCTTTTTAATCTATAAATGTAAATTTTTCATTATCATCATCGAAATAAACTTAAATTTCCTTTGCAGGTACGAAAACCTAGTGTCTCTTTTGAACGATGTAATTCGACGTAGGTGGATTTACTTCGCCAACCAACCTTTCCCAATGAAGACACCACCTCCAACACCGCAATTTTCTACGCGTAGCAGTCGAAAAACAAATGTATCCAATAAGCAGTCTAGCAAAACGATGACCGAATAAATATTTGAAATATGTTGTTTTTTGAAAATGAATATTTTATAAATTCTTAATGTATTTGATTGTTTTGATTAAGTGCTTTTAGAGCTTGTAATCTTCACACTGTATTAATTAAAAGGCGTGACGCAGTGATCTCCTATTACAATAGGAAATTTTTGTTGAATGTTAATAGCGCAAAATTTAAATTTATGTTCGTATATATTTCATAGATTGTTTTTATATTTTTGGAAAATTTTCTAAATGTTTGTACGATGTATCTGGACTATATTTAAGAACTATTTGTTTATCAAAAATAAATTTCAAAGACAATTTCGAGATATAAGTATATTAAATCAATTAGAAGCATACATTACGTATAAAAGATTCACAATGTGATAGTAATCGTAACACTGCTTTATTTCTTTCTTAGCATTAACCATCTTTTTAGTAAACATGTTGTTGATACTTCTTCTATCTTTCAACTATGATAGGGTGTATTATCCGACGCTATGTCCACTGTGATGAATTGAATTAATAAAAGTTCCCTACGTGAAATTAATTCTTTTCATTAGTGAAAATAATGTAGACGCCTCATAGAGAGTATCTCTCCATGGTCTTTAATTGCGATAATAATTTTATCTATCGTAGACGATACATTTCCAAAAAAATTCAAGAATTTGTCGTCGAAGGGTATATTGCAAATTTTCATCAAAAGTTCCAATTCAAGGGCGTCGTCCAGTACTCTGTTTTGTTATATTCGGTTAAAATGTAGTACACAGTGCTTTTAGCAATTCCTAAAATAAAATCAGGTAATACTCGTGAAATAATTGATTTACATGTGGAGATTATGGAATGTAATTGTCACCTTTGACACTACTGCTTTTGATGGTTGCCTTTCTTAATTGTCTGAAGGTGTTTAACACTAGCTGTTTTTGCGAAAAAAGATTACCGAAATTGCCGCGTTTGCCAGATAGAGAATCCGTGCTCTTGTCTGGTCTCTGATTCATGTCGACATGGATGCTTGAAGCAGAGAAAACCGTGCCTCTGGTTTGAAGTTGCAGAATTGGTACAAAATATCATATAACCAAATAACTTCATGCGGGTTTTGTACAAAGTAGAGTACCATGAATATTTTTTAAATTGTTGATCGATAGCACTTGTTCAATTGCACCTACTTTAGTATGAATCCTTCTTTTATCGGATACATGCACATTTTGTGTTTTTTTGTTAAACCTCTAGTTCTAAATAATTGAAAATAGCAACGAATAAAACTTTAATTCCAGTAAAGATAGCAAGGACTGAGGGGCAGCACAATAAGCACACTGTTCGGATTACTGCTCCGGCACAAAGTATTAATTAATTCGGGGCGACACGTGTTTCGGGAATACGTGGATTCCCATTATCAAGTCGGATATCGAATTAATTCCGGGTTGTTTACACTATGAGTACAAACTTGGTACGAACGCTGCAGTGGCGGCGCGAAAAATATGTACCGCTTTCGGAGATGATGCCGTAAATGATCGAACAGTACAGAAGTGGTTCAAAAATTTTTCTTCGGGAGATCTCAAATTGACCGACGAAGCACCGAAGATCATTAGAAGCGAGGATATTCAAGAAGTTGTAGAGGAAAATTCCAGTACAACGTGCCCAGAGCTTGCAGAAACGTTCAATGTGAGTGATGAAACCATTCGTTTGCACCTTTACCAGCTAGGAAAGGGGTGGAAGTCAAGCAAATGAGTCCCACATGAATTGTTAAACGATAAAAATTTAAGTCGTCTTACCATTTGTTCAGCAAACATTTCACGCAACGATAGTGAACCAATTCTTGATCGGTTGTTAAGCTGCGACGAAAAGTGGAAGTTGTACTCAAATTCAAAACGTTCGTATCGTTGGTTATCGCGTACTGATTCAGTACCACACACTCCCAAAGCTTCCTTGCACTCAAACAAGTTTTCATTGTGCCTTTGGTGCACAAGAAAAGGATTTGTCCACTATGAGTGTTTGGAAAGGGGTCAAACCATCACCGCTAACTTGTATTGTGAATAGCTTCCGCGAGTGCAATCAGCACTCATCCAAAAACAGCTTTCTTTGATCAATCGAAAGAAAGTGATATTCTTACAGAGTAACGCCAGGCCGCATACCGAAAGAGTAACCCCAGAAAAAAATTTCTGAATTTGGCTGGGAAACGTTACCACACCCTCCATATTCTCCTACATTTCGACAAGTGATTATCACCTTTTTTTGACAACTGTATGAAGCATAGGCAGTTCAGAACTCGAATTAATGTAATAAATGCAGTGCGTCAATTTTTTGATTCAAATACCATAGAGTTCTACAATACCGGCGTACAATAATTGGTCTTACATTAGCAAGAGGTCATTGTGTGTGATGATAATCACTTCGATGAATAATAGTGTATTATTGTTTCTTAATAAATATTTATATTTTACCGTCTAAAACCGCACCAAAATATGGCGGCAGAGTTGTAGTGTCTGTTCGTTGTGATGCAGAATAAAAAATATCAAATTTAATTGGGCAATGTCACTCGGTGGAACTGTCATTACTCCTCTTAATTAACGTAACCATGGTTATGAAGACAATAATATTTAGCCTATATAGTTATATTATCTTTACTTACATTACTCTGCTTTGTATTTAAGGTTGTCTGTTCTTCATAGCCACAAAATTTACATGTTTCTTATTTCTGAAATAATCAATTTCATTGTACAAGTTTGTTTTTATGAGTATTAAATATTTTCTTATCATTCATGAATAAATGTACGTACGAATAAATTTCGTCCGTTATGAGGAATCTTAGAAAAGCTGGACGCACTCTGTCTAACAACCTTTCCAATATTTTAAGATTTGTGAATCCACAGTGGAAAAGCAGCATTTAGAAAACATGGTCACCGTAACCGAATTCCTAAATTGCCCGTATCTGACACACTAATACGTATCGTCTATATACTTCCTCATCAAAGTCTTAAGCCGCACCAATTAACAATACCTACACATATATTAGGAACCATATGTTAGCCATATATTCGGCAGTTTATCTCAGCAGACGACTTAAAAATAGAGGTTTCGTGAAGGAACCGAAATACATTAATTCTCATCAGTCAAGCTGAATATCAAATATCGGGGGCGCAACTTTTTCCTTTTAAATTTTCTGAAGGTCATTAACACATCAGACGAATTAATTAGCGATTTTTTCTCACTA
The DNA here is from genome assembly GCA_031763485.1 of Osmoderma eremita. Lineage (NCBI taxonomy): Eukaryota > Metazoa > Arthropoda > Insecta > Coleoptera > Scarabaeidae > Osmoderma > Osmoderma eremita. The sequence goes on from JARFOC010000556.1 coordinate 134,211, forward strand.
CTAAATGTGTTTCGCTAAGGCTTGTTTGATATTTGAGTTGATCATTCTTTTTTGTTTGAGAATTCTATATCTGTGTGAAACATTTTCTGTTCGTCAAAACAATGTGAGTCACAACGTATTTATTGCGAAGTCTCATTATGAGATTTAATAGTCTGGAAAATTCTGATACCGGATACATCTGGGAATCATTTAATCTGTAACTATGGAAAACTAAATATCTGCAAGGATTTAGCAATTAAATTTATTAGCATTGTTTAACAAAATCATCAACGCTAATGCTTATTCTTAAACAAAACAGGTAAGTTAATATTCAAGTTATTCGATTATAGGTATCTTGATGAGCAAAAGTACTAAGTCATCCAAAGAACGCTATATATTACAGGCATTTTCACTTGATATAATCTGGAGTTTTAGTCAAATTTACACAAGATATATGTTTTAAATTGTATAGACGCATTGATAGAGCGCACTTGAAACGAGAACCGTGTAAGTAGCAGGCTAGTGTGGGTACAATGACAGATATCATTTTCAATATTCATTTCGTTTAACCAAATCGTAGAGTTGAAGTAAGTTAAATATTGGTAAAGCATGACCGTTCATGTTGACATGAAGTTATTGATCGTGTGTACCTAATATACAGAACTTGATTTGTTGTTATACAGTACACCTTTTACTGCTTCTTTAAACATCTGATTTCTTGTTCTTCAGATCAAAGAGAAATTCATATTGCGTTAACTTAAAAATGAGTCATTAACGCTCCGGTTAGATGTTTAACAATCCAATTTTAGAACTTTTTTTTAAATTCAAGTTCAATTTCACTTAATCCATTTATTTCATTATCGGCAATCTACTTTCCTTACTTTGATGAAAAAATGATAAATTTATCATTTTTCATGCCTAATAAGAGCTTTATGGGGAGATGAACACAGGATGCAAACACATCAATTTAATTATAAAATTACGTTTTCTCTCGGAACCTTCTTTTACCCATACTACCTGGTCATTATAAATTCTCCACAGCGAGGGGCAATAAGAACACGTGCACCGCTTTCGATGGGACAAGTGTTTTGTCCTATGTAGGGTGAAATCCTTCATATATACGATCATATATTAGCGAGAGGGCTAGACAACTTTCCAGCGAGTCTCCTCCGCATTCTTTTCGTTTCGACGTTGAGTTTAATGGTTTCCTGGCACGTCGGCCCTTATCAACATTATGTGCTCGGATTTGTGGTGCTATGTACATATGTACATCCACTTTTTTTATCTCACCGTTTTGGGGCGTTAGATATGAAAGGACGAACCATTAAGGGAGTGGATATACACACATTGAATAAGTAAAGAACGGGAAATATGATACGTTACTAACGGAATAGGTATAGGTTTTGTAACCTTTTCAAAGGCAAAGAGAACCTGGTAGGTAACAGGTATATTTAATTTCTTTATTTTGGATAATAGATATGGAATTATTGCATCCAAACGTCATTCCGTTCTATCTAGTCTTAATATAAGAAGTTACAAAAAATTGTAAATATATACATATACAGTGAGTAGATTTTAGTTGCGGTTTTTCTTATGATTATTTCATGTATACAGCTTGACCCAAAAACATGTTATCAACTCATTTTTTTTTTTTAATGGAAACTCCTTTTTTTAATTTCAGTATTACATTCTACACCAAATTCTGAACATATTTTATGTATCATTTCCTATACCTGAATTCCACTATTTCCGAAAAAAATTGTAGAAGCCTAAAAAAATTAACCAAACTTAAACACTTAAATTATGTAAATAAAATCTTGAATTGAGTCATGCTGTTGACAGTGACAGTTGACTCATATATTAAGTGACTTTGTATTAGCAAACCCTATTACGATAAGTTTCTTTTAAATTGGTACGTCTCAATGAAAGACTGCGAATAGAGATACTGATGATGCTTGGTTATGGGGACAGGATGCGCACCCAAAAGAAAGTTTGCGAAATGTTTAATGCCGTATCCTCACAGAAAGCCAATGTTAATCTACTTTCAGCAAGATAGAAAAAAGTATCGTGATTTAGGTCACGTCAGGGATAATTATACGAATGGTCGGTTTACGCTATCAGAAGATAAACAGCTCTATATATATTACTGGCTGCTCAAGAAGACCACGATAAACCTAGCCGCAGTATTGCTTTGGAAAATCACATCTGCCAGACATCCGTCCTAAAGTATTTAAAGGAAAATAAATGGCATCCACACAAGGCCCAGTTGGTTCATGAACTAAATGAGGATGACCAGGACAGACGACTTGAATTTTACGAGATACTAATGAATTTGTACAATAACGATCCACAGTTTTCAAAACGAATTGTATATTCGGATGAGGCAACGTTTTGTCTCAATGGAGATGTAAATAAGCAAAACTGTCGGTATTGGGATACTGAAAATCCTGCGCTAGATAATGGAATGTCTTGGAATTGTTGAAAACGAGATTTTGAGGCCCTTTTTCTATGATGGGAACTTAATCGGCGACAGATATTTAAATATTTTAGATGACCTAGTACCACGTCTTGCCACTTTATACCCCGACCCGGATGATCCTGACACACCAAACGATTTGTTATGGTATCAGCAAGATGGAGCTCCGTCCTGTGCGTGAGTACCTCAATACAGTTTTCCCTGAACGATAGATAGGTCGACGGGGTCTAATTGAGTGGCCGATCAGATCTCTAGATTTGATCCCTTTAGATATTTTTCCGTGGGGTTATCTTAAGTGTAAGGTCTACGTTAACCGACCAAACAACTTTGAAGACTTAAATAATAGGATAAGAGATGAAATGAGATTGATAGAACCTAACGTAGTTAATAACGTTTTGCAGGAATTTCAATATCGTCTCGCATACTGCCAGGAAGTTGGTGGAGGTCGTTTGCAACATTTGATAATATAATTTTTAATTTTTATTGCGTTTTACTACTTTTTCTAAATAAATAATAATATGTTGATTTTTCTAGTTACAGTGCGTTTTTCAGGAAAACAGTTGAATTCAGGTATAGGACACGATACGTAAAATATGTTCAGAATTTGATGTAGAATTTAAAAATGAAATAGAAAAAAGCTGCTTCCATTAAAAAAAAATAAGTGAGCTGTCATAACATGTTTTTGGGTTATCCTGTATACATGAAATAATCATCATATCATATCATAATCAGAAAAACGGCAACTAAAATCAAAACTCTACGGAGGCAGACGTTCCTTCAAGAAAAAAACACCTGAATTTTAAGTGAATGTATTCCAACCTTTACGTGCTCATTGTATAGAAGTAGATTGTATAAGGCATAATCAGTATAAAAATTATATAAGAGTAGGCTGTTATTAAGATTATTTACAGCATACATACGCAGGAAGGAGTATTGAGGTTTGATTCCGCCGTCTTCCGCGGAACCCCCGCGAAAACCACGGATAGTAACAAACGGGTGTGTACATGAAGTATGAAACATAATTAAAACAGGCAAGAACGTGCTATATGACATTTATTTATAATTACCATACCTTAATTATTCTTATGCTGTTACACCAAATTAATAATAATTGTACAATAGTGCATACATAACAAAAAATGTAGTGTAAGTGAAAACAGAATTCATAATAACAAAAAGTTAATAATTAAAAACAAAACGTTTGGTCACCTGGAGCTATGTGCGTCAAGTGAGTTATCACACTTTCGATTTTTCAAAATTTTGACCATGCTATCGTTCTTTGCTCGTTTTGTGCTCTTTCCGTTCTCGAGATATTCGCGACTAACTTTTAAACTTTTTAAATCTGATTTTGACATCGTTTTGTGCTAGAGCTAAAGCTAAAGCCGGCACTCCATACAGAAAAGTGCTAACTATACCAAACAGATTATTTCTCTTGGATATAGTTTAGTATAATTAATAATCTTATATTTGATTTTTGAAATTTTAACACAGAATATTTTCATTTAGTTTTAAATAATTGTGGCACTTCCTCGTATCAAAATTTTATGTCTTTAATATAGGTCCACTGGAAGATCGAAGCTAGTGCTTTGCACATACTATATTTTTTGGTATTTCCACTTTTCCATTATTTACTATACGCATTTCTAAATATTTCAAAGATACCTCTCTATTAAAATCTGTACACGTTGCCTTTATTATTTATTTCCTAGAGTTAGAACGAATGTTTTGAGCAAAAACTGCAATAGGTTTGCATGTCACAACTGATCTGGGTTTCCCTTTAATATTGTGTCTTTGCGCTTCCTTTCTCTTGTTGTCTGCTCTACTTGTTTTAACTTACCAAAAATTTTGTTTTGTTCTATTATTACTATTATTATTATTGTGTAGATATTAATTAGGTAGTGCAGTGATGATGATGTATGTCTTTATGGTTTTCTATATAGAACTGTAAACGTAATTGTATTTATTATCCTGTAATTGGCTTTTTGCTGACGGATGTTATGCGACGATCGTCAACCTGTTGGATAATAAATGTAAAAATTTTCACCAAAAGGAAAGATACTAAATCTCATTCAAAGAGTGAAATAATTGTTCAGATAAAAATGATTTCAAATGAATTCTAAATCTCCTATAGGAGGTAACGGCAGCTTGTACCCATTTACGGTGTTGTATTCATGAAAACTAGCATTTGTAGGGATTTTGCCTTGATTTTATAAATCAAAGAACAAGCTTCTAAAAATAAGGGGTCTGGATGGGTCATGAGGCCGAGCACCAATATACGGGATCGATCCCCATATCAGTATCCCAGAAAGCATGCGAGAATGTATCTCGGCGTAATATATAATATATATCATTACAGCATACAGTAGAATCAAAATTAAATCTTGGCATCGCAAAATGATGCCCAACGAAATTCAAATTGAAATGGGAAAATTAGGCTTCCTTAGCTCTGAATGAAAAAACATGTATTTAGTCGTATCTAAATTTAAAGACAATTTATTATTGGTAAACTGATCATATAAAACATTTATTAAATGCAGACGCAGCTATATCAGGATACAGTGTCGTCGGCATACAATTATTAAATAAATATACTCTAAGAACAAAGCTATATCATTAATGTATACATTAAATAACGTCGGACGCAATACGGAAACCTGTTACACCGCATTGTACAGGAAGCCATTCAGAATTATAAACAATAGTTTCAGCATTAGGAAATTCAGACGTCATTCTAAAAAACTAAATAATCCAATTAGAAAATCAAATCCAAGATTCTATTTGGATGTTTGAAGCGTTGTTACAACCTATGTAAGGATAGCTAGACGAATATTGTAATAATGGTTGTATAATAGAAGACGACAGAACTCTAACCAACCATTAGATAGACATTACGTCTCGATCGGTCCATGTATACAATAATATAGTACATTTACATTTACGTATACCACCGATAAGCAATGAGGAGTGAGGATACTGTCGGAATATGTGTACTTCAAATAACAATTCTATTCTGTTACCTATAGAGAGTGACTCATGTGTGTATACATTACTTCCGTCATGAACTTGAGCTATAGGTATGGAAAGATAAATACTCTAATATCGTTTCAAGAATTGTCGCAGATGTATGTATACCCATTTATCGCAAGATCGATCATCCTTGTGTAACACTGTCGTCATCAACTTGCGTCGATTGTAATTGAACGCACGTGCGCGGCTCGTTCCAAAGGTTCATGTAAAACGAGTGCTCCGAGCCGACCAAAACGGTGCAATATATTTGTATGCAACGACTCTGGTACGACATTGTTACCGCGAACTGGCGGAGAAAACCAGTCGCACCATCTCGTTCCATGGCCGGTTCAACTCTCTCGACGAAACGGTACTATTCTGAAAATCGATGTTGGTACTCGTCGCAGTTGGCTTACGAGAAAAAAGAGAGCCCGCATGTATGTATCTGGTACCGCAAGTGGTTTACAGCCGACTAGAGACGTCATAAATTGAGTCACGAATGGTGATCTTACGTTTTTCCACTCATATATGTTACCCATATCGAAAGTCGATTATTCGTTCTAAAATAGGAGAAACGAGGATCTAATACAACTGGGACGAGGTGTGCTGTGGTAATAGGAAAGCGATTCGAGACTACATTAATTATTTCTCTTTTAAAAGGAAACTGTAAAAAATGGCGAAAGTTAAGCTAAAGAAGTTCCCAGTTAATTTAAGTTTTTCAATTTAAACGGACATGGTGTGTTTTAAACGTTGGGGAATTAAGGCGCTGCCACACGACGCCAAGCCCTCGATTAAATATTTGGTACAGTGAGTAAAGGACGCTGGACGCTGGCTTCTCACATGGGACGATGCCGAGCCAGGAAATTCAAAAAATTATGAAACTTTGGGCACATGTAGATAGATATGTGCTACGCAATTTTATTTTTCCGCGAAAAACACTCTGAGTGGGTGAAATGAATTTTTTTACCGTTAGGGAATGGAAGATTTCGATCTGTTGTCAACGACCATTTTCATAATATGTTTTTATGTAAATTGTTACCATCGCCTGATCTTGTGCTGCAGTAATTAAGGATTCTGTTTCTCCCTTGATGCGGCCAGTTGTTAACCACGAGAAACTTTGTACTTTTTCTTTCCTGATGTCTCGTCCATACTGTTCCTGTAGGTTTTTCTCCAGCGATCATCCCACTCGCTCTGCCTACAATGCACTTTTGCACTTTATTTTTAGTTTTTTTTATTATTTCTGTTTGAGCGTCGCTTTTATTGTCGCTAATTATTTTGTTTTTGTCGACTTGCAGGCTGTTGACGATCTTTGTGGTTGCTGAATCACCTCCGTTTTGTCCCCGTTTCGTCAATCACAAATGTGCAGGATTTCAATAGTATGAACAATAGATTACGTATTAAATAAAGTGTCCGAAAAGCGAATTTTGTTGTTAAGTTAGCTGAAAATATGATTGCATTTTTTTCTTATGGAAAGAACTAATTGGGTTCGTTTAATAATTGGAATGAATATATTTGTTTAATTACAATATGATAATAGAAAATTTGTAATAGTAACGGTTACAAAATCCCGTTACTAATCCATTCAATGTTTTTTTTTTCAAAAATGAGAGTCGATTCAAAGATATCTAACAAATCAAATCGTGGTATAACAATGCATCTGTTTTTTAAGTATCTTTGAAAACTTATCTATTCACAAGCAAGTACTAAATTTCGAAAGACTTTCCACAATGCCCTAATAACACGAGAGTGTCTGGTTGAATATATTGACGTAGTACATATAACCGGTCAACATTCACAATTCGATCCAATTTCGACGTTATCAAGTGTGACAGCGAACATACCAAGAGTCGAAATCCGTTAGTCAAGGACCCGTTTCATCAGCCGAATTAAAAATCGTACGAAGAATCGGTAACGCAAAAGCGGTGGCTAGTAAAAGTTTGTTAGTAGCTATTGTTGGCTAGAAATAATTATTATTTTACCATTTTTTAACTACTTAATGGATGCTTCATATGGACAGTTGGATGGACCGATGGACCGTATGGACCGTTTCATCGCAATTAGCGTCATTATAATGGAAATCCCTTTATTAATCGTTACAAGTAGTATGGATGATTGATGTTCGTTTGTTAAACGCATTCTAGGTATTAATTTTCGATATATGTAAGAGATTGTGTGCTGTAAGAATTACGTGCCTATCTGTTCATGTCGCCATTTTTGTTCGGCATAGATATTACATACGAGGTGTGTAAATTAAATAATGAGACTGACAACGTAGCGTTTGATATAACACGGGAAGCACGAGACACGGAGGGGCGACAAGTGGACATTGTAATACGCGTTCATGCAAGTTTGAACTCGATCAAGTCATTTGGGTGTCCGTTGTCGTTTCTTCCGTGAACCCGGTTTTCGTAGTGCGTTGTACAAATGAAATACATTAATTTCGAGCAACGGTGTGCAACAGAAGCTTTTGCAAAACTTCAGCAGGCCTATGGAAACAGTGTTTTATCAAAAGCCCAGGTTTTTCGGTGGTTTAATGCATTTTCAGAAGGAAGAGAGTCGATAGGAGATGAGCCACGCAGCGGAAGGCCTGCAACTGCAAGAACCGATGGCAATGTCGACAAAATGCGCGATCTTGTGCGTTCAGATCGTCGGTTGACGGTGGTTCCAAGAAACCTTTCGTATGACTCAGAAACAAAATGCCAAACAATGGAATGTTACACTTCAGGTTCTCCAAATTCCAAGTAAGCAAGAATGAGCAAATCAACGATCAAGAGCATGCTGATTTGTTTCTTTGATAGCCAGGGAATGGTTCACAAACAGTTCATACCTCAAGGTCAGACAGTTAATCAACATTTTTAACGAGAGGTTCTCGAAAGACTCCGAAAAAGGGTCATACGTGTGAGATCAAACATCAAGTACGATTGGATTCTGCATCCTGACAAAGCGCCTTGTCACAGAGCAAATTCCATAAACGGTTTTTTGACCAGTAAAAATATTTCTGTAACTCCTCAGCCTCCTAATTCACCTACGTTGAGTTCTTGTGACTTTTTCCTCTTCCCAAGATTGAAAATTCATCTGAAGGGACATCATTTTGGGACACTCGAAAAAATTAAAACGTCTGTAACAGACCAGCTAGAGGCGATTCCAATATCCGAGTTCCAGCACTGCTATGAGGAATTGAAGACCCGTCTCCAACGCTGTGTGGCTTCCCAATGGAGTTATTTTTAGGGAGACAACGTTCAATTGTAATTATATTCAAATAAAAATATTTAAAAATATCAATCTTTTTACTTAATTTACACACTTCGTAGGCCTTGATAATCGATATTAAATTAATTGTCTTTTACTTGATATAAATCTGTTTGGTTGCATTTCTTGAATATACGCAACAAATTAGGTACTTTATAGCTCCACAACATTATTTTGGCTTTTTTGTTCTTCTCAAATAGGCATATTCCCATTAAAAAATATATTAATTGAAGATGATTAAAATATACCTATGTAAGAAAATAGAAAAAGAGCACTAAAATAGAAGTGTTTCACAACTCAAAACTTGAACGAATAAAATCTGATTTAATGTTATTTAAGCATTTTATTTTTATATATATACAGTTTGTAATATGTAATCCTATCGTAAAATAGCCATAAATACGTAGAACACGAATGCAATTTAAGGTTTTCCGTTTATCCACATAGTGTGCATACGTGTATATGTAAATATTGATTTTAGTGTTGGCGCAAGTGATAAGATTAAAGCAATATTTATTATGCCATAAACACGAAGAAGCGTGACTATAAAAACTTTATGAAAAGTGTAAGGAAAGGTTACTTCTACTAGCTATATACACGTTGTCAGGTAAAACCGATTTCGTAGTTATAACTCTGACGAAGAAAATCATATTACATATATATGTAATATCAACACATCCTTTCCTCGATAGATAACATTGTGCTTCAGTAAAATACTCATTCTGTCGGACGTAAGTGTGACATATATCGCATCACTCCCCGCGTCACTATAGATTTATTAATTCGGGACTCGTTCAGTCATAGACAAGTATAATACTATGAGAAAGCGGTTAGACCATTGCGCACCCGCAAATCTTCGGACTCTATAGGAGCCGCCATTTTTATGGACGATCTGTCAAACGGGCGGTTTATAGATGGTCCTTAGCGAATTCATTATTGTTTGAGTTTGTTGATCGTGTTTTATTTTTAAGATTATCCTGTTTATAAATATTTTGTATAGGTGTTTTTTAAAGTAAATGTTTTGGTAAGTGATTCCTAATAGTTTGAAGTTGTTGGTAAATAATATTCACACCTCTGGACTGTATTATAATATTAAACTAAATTTGTGAGATCGAGTGTGAACGTTTAGTAAGGTTGGTAGTGTAATTTTTTTGAGTATGCAGATGTGAATCACTGTTTATGTTATAGGATGACTTGTAGTGTGCCTGGATGTAAAAACATTCGCAGACTATTATCTCCTGATAGTGACATCAGTTTCCGTAAGTAAGAACTACATACAACCTAACTTCAACTTACCATATTTTTTGAGTTTTCTGAGTTGCAAAAGGCAAACAATTTCACAAATATTTGGATATTTTGGAAAAAAACATCGAGTGGAAATCTACCTTATTTTAAAATCGATTATATTACTATAAAAGGTGGAAAGAGATATCTTCAACATAATCCTTTACCTACGTTGCATCTAATGGAAGAGATATGTCCTAGCTCCCCAAAGAAAGCCAGAATGTCTGATGCGTCTGAAAATGTGTTAGTGTACGTTTGTTTTTACTTTTAAATTTCTTATTTCTTATCAAATTTTTAGTTCACAAAATTTGCCTGGTTCAAGTCATCTTACTAACATAGTACAACACGGTGATGCAACTAAAACCTGTAGTGATTTAACATGACATCAACAGGATCATTATCTCATAAGCATCATTTGAGGGAGGGAAATATAGGGGGGTCTATTTTAGGAGCGAGGTAAACTAAAACAAATTGATAACCTCGATTCGTATATTATGATTTATATAAGTACTTAAAGAGTATTGCATTGATGATAAAATATTTTTAGGAGTTTTACATCTTCAAGTAGTACAAGAAATAGAAAAATTACATTCATAAAAAGGCTTCATAGTTACAGGTTAGTTTTTGTAATGAAGTTTATTGGATAAGTGGTATAAATTTTGTCTATTTGTAGTCGTTCTTCAATTCAACATAGAGAAAATATTCAACTACGTAGGAGAATTAAGAAAAAAAAATGTTAAGTTACGAAAGAGCAGTAATTGTAAAATTACAGAATAAAATTCTCTCATTACAAAAAGTGATACTTAAATACCAACAAACAAATATGTACGTTGTCTGCAGCTGGAATCAATTATTTAGAAAGGTCAATACATGATGTGCAAAAAGCCCTTATAACCAGGAAATACAAGGCGAATTACTAAGAAAAAAGTTAAACAAACTTGCATTATTTAGTCATCAATAAAGAAACGTAATATAACATAATGTTTATCTACTGAACCTACCAAAATGTTAAATGAAGTAAAACTTAAATGTAGACAGAGCTAGGAACTTCTTAGTTGTAAGTAGTTCGTAAAAAATATTTATCTTAAGTAAATCTACATTTTCCGTGCACATGCACGCATCATCGTACCACTAACAGCCTTTTGACAAAATTACAAAGATGTAATAAAAACTTTCTCTTTCTAACTGTGTGCGTTAAATTAATTATCGATCAAATGTTCTTTTGTTGCCGTAATCATACGATTTCATTGCATTGACGTAATGTGGTTGCATAATTGTACTATAAAAGTAAAGTAGGACCACTTTCCAAATAACTATTAATTTTGAAAGATATTGTACTATATTATCAGTGTTACGTCTCTGTTTTACGTGGAAATTGATTTAGTACGGACCTGCCATCCATCAAAATGGCGACTCCTATGCGATCAGAAGATCGCGCATCCTTAAGCTCACTCTATATATTACACTTGTCTATGCGATCGGTACCCGAATTCAGTCGTGCGGTTGACGATGGGAATTCACGTATTCCCGAAACAGGTGTAGCGAATTAATCAATCTATTGTGAGAGTAGGCGTGATCCGATACAGTATATTTATTATACTGCCCTACAGTCCTTGCAATCTTGACCGCTGTTTTTTTGTGTGTTTTTTTCATGTGCGAAGAGTGATAATACAGCAATAAAATCAGTTTTGTTCTTCCACATATTAGTGTATATAAATGCATTTACACCACTAATTTAAAACATGCATATGCCTGTAACAACTGCGAAAACTATAGTTGAACCGTCCAGCAGATAACTTCATAGCAACTATGTAATATGAACGCATCATATGTTTATCATGTTTATTATTGGTTATCAGACGCAATTGCTTATGATAGGGCAATCTGTCAAATTTCTTTACATTTGTTTTTCGTTTTTGGTTATTCTCTAGCATTTTATTAATGTTCCTTCTATTTTATCAATATATCTTTAAAACAGTCTTTCAGAAGGCTATTATACTTCACTTTTGTCACAATATACGTATGGATACCTATATAATAAACTTATACGTCACAGTTTACGACGCCGATGTTTTATCGACAAAATTGTTTCGCAGAAATAATCGTTTCCTCTTTCTGTGGTATCCCACATGCTCCACCACGACAAGAAAATACCTCCTTACAGAAGAGACCTCCAAAACATTTTACGGTGGAAAACAAAGACAGGGTTCTAACAATATTTACAACCTATCAAGAACAGCCAGACACTTCTAAAGTTGGAAGTGTTGAAATGACAGCAAGAACACCAGGTACCCTATTAGAAACAATAATTATAACAGATTAATTAATAATACTTTTGTAGGAATCGGTAACCAATATTTTGAAATATATATAATATTGATCATGAATTTCACCCACCAAAAAAGTACCATGAGGCTGCTTTAGATAATGTGGATGACGACGCAAAAAATAGCATCCGAAGGATTGTGCATTCGTTCTTTTTTAGAAACGAACCTCAAACAGCTTAAAAAGTTCTAGCTGTGATAAACGAGAGAGATGACTTTCCAAACTTGAAAATTACTTCGTTGAGTTCTTTACTAAAGGAACTAAATTTTTGGTGGACATACACTTACATATTTATTACGTCAAACATATGTGCTTTATAGTTATACATTACTTGGGAAAAAATCATTTGCAGTTGTCAAAAGAGGACTCGAAATAGCATGTTGAAAGGAAATGATGAAATCATTACCTGGAGGAGGAAATATTTAATTTAATTTAATTTAATTTAATTTACAATTTACAATAAACAACAACAAATTCCACATACATGTATGTAAATCAAAGCGTTGC
>JARFOC010000556.1:147136-177835 GCA_031763485.1 Osmoderma eremita
AAATGCACTGAATAACATATGAGTATTATTGCTATATAAATCAATTACGCGTGGGTAAAGAACCATTGGACGTATAGCAGATATAAGAAATTAGGCTTAGTACTTAATAAACAATTAAATTTGTACAACTCCCCTCTTCTTTCTTTAAAACCATTAGTAAGTAGATCTTTCTTGTTAATATCATTATTCATCCACGTGATGAAGCCAAGAAATCTAATGTATTCCCTAAGCGCTAACTTCACATTGAACAAAAATATTGATATTAGGTCCGTAGAAGGTAAACTCCCGTGCGAGCAACAAATCCCGAGAACCACGTGACTCGTCAACTTTTTGTTTTAAGGTTAATTTTGTTAGTTTGCAGTATAGATTGGCAATAATAATGCCATTAGGGTGCATATCCAGGTTAGTAACACAAGCAGTGTTACCAACTGATATAATTTAAATTGGCGACATTTTAGGTCACGTGGTTCTCTGTAAAAGTGATCATACTGTATATGTTTAAGAAAAAAAATCATTATATTATAGTTTCCTCGTTAAATAAGTTAGAACCAAATATCTTATTTTAATTGATAAGAAAGCCGAGAAAAGCATATAACTGAAACTTACCGTAAAAATCCCCCAATGTATTCCCGCTAAGGTGTTCGTCCCCCAAAGTAATACGCATGTGAAACGCTTGCTGCGGATGCTCGACCATACTCTCCAATTGCGACTGATCGGGCTCGGTACCTCCAGATCCCTCGGCAGCCAATAGCGTCGAGATCAGCGACTGCCCAACACCAACCTTCCTCTTCGAACATTGCGTAAGCAAGGTGGCGACGGGTTTATCGATTTCTAAAAACGAAAGGAGCGACATCTAAGCGACATAACTTTATCGGATTATAAAACAGTATTTACCGTGAATTTCACGTATACTACCAGTCCGTACGCACTGTATAGCCGCTGTTTTACATTGATCCCCGTTCGGACTGCAAATTACCCCCTCTCCGGTGAAACTATCACGTTCGTCACACATTTCTTCCGTTCCCGACTTTTCCGCGGGGCTCTTCAGATCTTCGTAGGCGCCCAATTTGATACGACACGCCCACGTTCTCAGTAATTGCTCCGCTTTACCGTCGTAATAATTCGGGTCCACCCGTAATACGTTCTTCATATAATACATGGCCGGAATCGGATTGTTTTTAATGTAGTGCAACAGGGCTAGTAGGAAATTCGTACTGGGTTCGACGTAATTCACTTTAAAAGCCAGGCTGGCGAATTTGATCGCGTCCTCTATCAAACCGAGTTGGTGGAATATCGAACCCATCGATACCAGTACGACGTCCGTGTGGTCTTTGGGAACTGTGTCGAAGGGTAGATCCAAACAGGTTAAGGCGTTCTTCGTATTGGTCCTGACTCGCCAATATAAACTGGCTAGAGTGGCTAAAACCCAAGACGGTCCGGATTTCTGCGAATACAAAAAAAATTTCAAGTTTGTAAGGATATTCAAGCATCATGATCCTAATGATTTAACTAGTTTTAGGCTAATAAAACTACTTATTCACATACAGTTTACTTGCAATCCCAGGACTGTACCATCTCAACCGAAAACTTAAACCTTTTCCAACCACACTATTACCACCGAAAGAATAAAGCTGCAGTGCTGATGTGTGACGTCAAAAGAAATGGACCGTAATTTGGCTCGACTGCGCGTGCAGCCTGGGGGGATCAAGTAAAACAGTTGTCAACCCTGCTTAACAAACGATTTTGCAAACACAGATGACAGTCAGAGTAGATAAAATTTCCTAAATGGAATACAAATCGGCGAACTGCTGTTCGAAAAAAACGTTATCCCATAGGCAAAGACACATACCCCCACACTGCCGAGTGTAGCATCTAACAAGGTTAAAAATGGTTAGAAAATTATCAGAAATTATCGCCCATGCGCCTGAGTTTCCTATTTAATTAATAAATGAGGTTATGTATATGATTTACAACGTCGTTTTGGAAAATGTTTGACGGCTAAAACAGCTGTTAAGCAAATAAGGCGTCGGCGTCCAATTGCATTATTGTTTGTTGTGATGCGGTATCAAAAATAACAAATTTAATTGGGCCACGTCACACGATTGAAGTGAGTTCACTCCTCCGAATAAAAAATCGAACTACAGTTGACAGAAAGTTTATAACCAGATTTATAACATTTATAAGAGAGACGTCATAAATAAAGAAGCTGTTGAACGTAGACATATGTTTTCTTCCATAATTTTGTTTAAATCTGGACCATAAGTACACGTAATACAACACATTTGATAACATAACCTAAATTTTTCTGTCGTTACAACGTCAAAATTTTATTGCACTAGCAAATTATGTCGTACTTACCTTGTTTATCGCAGTGATAATCCGTTGCCCAATTTCCGCCTCCTCGGCTTTGCCGTTATTCACATATTTCAACAACTGCTTCTGCAAATACGGATGAAATTTCAAGGGTTTATCCACAACTCTCCGTATCGACGATGGCAGATATGACTCGTCGCTATCAATGTCGGTGTGTTTACAAACCGGTGGATACCAAGGCAGTTCGTGTTCCTGATTATCCCCGATCCCTATATATTCACTCAAAATTTTCGTTATCCTGACCACAAATATAATTATCACATTCAAGATATTATTTAAAAAAGAGTAAGAACTTACTGATAACCTTTATTTTCTGGCGGTAAAAATACTGGTAAGTTCAAATCATCGATCTCACCAATCGGTAGATTCCATCCCATACATTCGTCCCTCGAAGGCCATCCGGTAGCATCGAAATATAGATTACTAGAAGTTGACATTGTCGTCGGGAAGATTGAGTGCACCAGCGGAGGCATCTTCACCTCCTCATCTTTCTGGACGCCTCTCTTAATAACACTATTATCGATTTCTTTAGGTAACTTCTTCATTTCCTCCAAAATATTCTTCTTTATCTCTGGTTTTGGTAAGCTCCTCCTATTCTTAGCCATCTGGTCATTGATTTTTTGAGCTTCGTTCTCGACATTCTGCAGCAAACGCTGGAAGTTCAACGTAATATCGAACTGCATATTAGTGGCCAGTTGGTTATCGATTAGATCGCAAGTTATTGTAGACTTCGAATCGTCTACCGATCGGTGGATGCACCTCTGTCCTTTCTCCGACCATATGTCGTCCAATTCTTTTATTTTGTTGCCCACCAATTGCATTTCGAGGGGTGCTTGCTCCCACATCAGTCGATCTTGGAACCGCAACCATTGCTGCTGTTGGCTGTGATAATCGTGCAGCTCCGTTAAAATATCTTGTAGAGATCTGGAAATAATGGGTTTTTATAATTAAATTTGATATGAAAATCGATATACATAAAAGAATTACTTACTCGTGCAAATTCATCAAACCGTTCTCCAACTTCTGACGACACAATGTTGCATGCCTCACAGTTATTACGTCTTGATAATCGGGTGTCAGTCGCAAGATGTTGTCGTAGCACAAAACCGATCTGTTGTAGTCCGAGAGCATTGTATAAACATGCCCTAAAGCTAAATAATTCATCGGTTCGTGAGGTGCGTGATCTACAGCGGCATGTAGTATAAGTGCAGCTTCTTTCGAATATTTTGCGATGTGAAATATCCCGGCTAACGTTAAGAGTGGAATGTCACGATACTCACTGAAAATATTAAATAAAAATAGACCCAAAGCAATATAAAGTGTTTAAACTTACTATGGAACATAATACAAAGCTCGCCGTATACATTCTATCGCACGCAAACTGTCACCTTCTATCCTCCAATATGTAGCACCTAAATTATAATGAATCCACGACGAACTATTCTTCATCAGCGCCAAGGTGATCTGCTCGGCGAATTGCGTCGATACTTCCATATCCGCTTCGGCAATTTGTTTCGACGGTATACTCAGGTTACGTTTATTAATCATAGGCTGTAGATGTTCGTAAGTAAACATACTGTAACCCAAATCGCTAAATTTCTCACAGTCGGGTGTCAGGTCGACACTCTCATCTTCGATTTCGTGATCCAAATCTATACTAAATCCCCTATGACTGCCGTTTGTGAATATCGTCGAAAACAAATTAATTTCACTCAATAACGTGCCGGCTTTCAAACAATCGGGGTCTTGAGTGTATACCCTAGTTTCTACATCCGACGCCCCTTCCAAACCGGACCATTTCTTATCGATAAGAGATTTTCTATTTACGAGATCCTTATATAAAGTATTTATATCATTTTTCCTCGTTTCTTGGTCCAGTAAGGCGAAGAGATCGTACGGACGTCGCAAATAGAACGGGGATTCCATCTAAACCAGTTAATTTTAAAATCAAACTTTGTTGCTTAATAACTCTAAGATATATTTTTAATAACATGTTAACTAACAAGTTTCGATCTAACCTAAAACGTACGTCTTTGAAAAAGTTTTATACTTACGCGAGCCTGAATTCGTCCATTTTCAGTCACAACCCAGTGGGTGAACGCTGAAGTTTCATAAATTACTTGAATTAAAATGAAAAACACTTTCCACTGTTTTATTTTCAACATATTTTATAATTTCTGACGGTACGCATGACAACAAACACGACATGTGATAGTTTGACAAAACTGCCCTTGACTTGCATCTCCCCGCTTCTTCATACCCTACAAAACTGCTTCTGCTTGCAAATGATATAATTTTTATAATTGCATTGTTACAATACAAAGAATAAGGACCTGGGTTCATTAATTATGCGATAAGATTAAATAGCTGCGTCAGAATAGGTGTTGTTAAAATGAACGGAAATAATAAAATAATAATTTAATAATGAAGCATTGTAGTTGGTTAATTAACAATAGGCAAATACGTTCTTATTGGATTTAAATAAGTAGATGGACACATACAACTCGCTCAAAATGCGGCCAAATATAAAAATATTATTGAATCTACTGAGATTCACCAAAAATTACTTTTTATATGCAAACATTCTTTGTTAATATATCCTTTTTTTGATATTCCCAAATGATGCCACCTGGCAGTTTATGATTTATGATTCTTAACTTGCCTTCTATGCAAGTCATTTTCCATTTTTATTAATTTACATATATGAAACTCAAAAAACAATGCATATTCCCCTTTTAAAAGTAGCGGCAAAAGTGCGTCGTAGTATTGGGTATTGACGTGAAGTTGCTAAAAGGCGCCGCGACGGTAACATAACACACATTACGAATCGTTAAGTAAGAGAAGCAAGTCGCTAGTGCGTTAATCACATAGGTTGCTGGCTATTATCCATTGGTAAATAAGTATTTTTGTCCGAAATGGCACATCCATCACAGGTCAGACAAAATTTCCACAAGGATTGCGAAGATGCCCTCAACAAGCAGATAAATCTAGAATTGTACGCAAGTTACGCGTACCTGGCTATGGTATGATTATTTTTATTTTTATTCTACGTTTTAAATTGTAAAAGGTGGTAAATTGCTTTTAATACGTCCTTAATAGTATTAATGTAATCGATACATGAAATCGATCCCTGTTCTTATAGTCAAAATAAAAAACAATTTCAATTTCAAATTTTGTTTCTATAGTAATAATGTAAACTAAAGTGGATTTGCATAACGTTTAAAACAATTAATGTCTATAAAATACAGATGAATACATTGATTTATCTCAATAAAATATAGCTAACCATCTTAAAAGGCCTGTATCAAAATCTTAAACTCATACAATATGTTTACAGCATCTAAATTTTATTAACCAAGAATTCGCCAGTATCTTAAATCAACAATTAATTAATATTTACGTTGTTTAAATTAGAGATTTTTTTTCGGTCTGCAGATATATTTAGGAAGTGATTCATTTGTACACCAACAAAAAAGCTATTCGTGGTATGCCAAATAGAAAAATAGATCAATAAAGTCGGCTGTCTTTTGAAAAGGTTATTCAAAATTTAACCATATACTTTTATAATAAATATTCATCTGCAGTCGAAATACCTCATACAGAAAATAATAATGCAAAATTGCACAATATGTCTCATCATAGCTAATATCACAGACTAATATTGTAAATAACTGACAGAAGTTTGAATTTGCCGCTAGAATTTGTGGCGCATGTCATTTCAAAAAGGGAAAACCGTCTTTATCAACTCCTACAGCGAAAATAGTTATTCTTTATACAAATTATGCGATAATTTTCAATTTCTATTGGTTTATTTTAGTTCCAACACGCAAAATTATATAGTCAATAGTCACATTACTTTTTCTTGTTATTATTATTGTTGCCTGGTCCACTGGGGTAACGTCCTTTCTTAATTTCATCCCTTAAACATTTGATTCGTTCTCTATCCTTCTTAAAGAAGTATTCCTCTTCAGATAAGGTACTCGGAATCTCCTTCATTAGCTCTTCTAGATTTTTTCGCGCCTTTTTCCCGTCATCGTCAGATTGATTGTTACCTTTATTGCGTAATGTTCGCCCGGTGCATAGTAAACGTCTAATAATTTTGCGCATTGTGCATTTTCGAATTTACCGATTGAAATTCACCGTTAATTTTGATTTAAAACAGACACAAAATTTTGACATACGGTACTTTGACAGCAGACAAGTATTTGACAACTGATTATAGAGATTAAACATAAAAAATGGCGGAAACAATATAATATAAACATATATCCTTCTCATTTCTCTTCTGTTGCAGTCATATTTCTTCGATCGCGACGATGTTGCTTTACAAGGTCATCATAAGTATTTCAAGAAGTGCTCAGACGAGGAGAGGGAACATGCCATGAGGTTTATGGCATATATGAATAAAAGAGGTGGTCGCATTGTATTGACCAGCGTTTCGGCACCCCAAAAACAAGAATTTACTGGCGCCCATGAAGCTATGGTCACAGCGTTGGAATTAGAGAAGCAAGTAAATGAAGTAAGTTTTTAATAGAACAAAACAACACTTTCTATATATCGTAATTTATTCGGCAAATGCGGATAAGAAATGTTTTACTACAGAAATTTTTTAAAATTAGGAACTGTTACACCTCCACAGCATCGCTTCAGGGCACATGGACGTCAATTTGTGCGATTTCCTAGAAACGCATTATCTACAGGAACAAGTTGACGCAATAAAAGAGATCGGTGATCACGTGACAAATTTGAAACGCGTAGGAGAAGGTTTGGGAGTATACATGCTCGACCAAAAATTCAACGATGATGAATCTTAAATACCCGTCGAACTGTTTGTAAAAAAAATAAGGCACGCATATTCTATTTATTATTAATACAATAAAAGCAGCTTACCCTGAAAGTATAACCAAGTATTATATAATATATAATATGGTCAGTAGTTAATACCATAGGAGAGCCACAGATGTCGCCACTAGTGGTTTTATAGACGACCAGATGAGTAACTATCACTACTATGGTACCTTAGTTATATATATTTGTTTAGTCGGCTACAAACTACTACTGGCGACATCTGTTGCGACGCCTGTGGTACTAAACATTGATCATATACTGTGCAAGCAACAAATCCCGAGAACCACGTGACCCGTCAATTTAGTAATTTTTCCTTTTACGGTCGATTTTGTTAGTTTGCAGTATGGGTTGGCAATAATAATGTCATTAGCGTGCGTATCCAGGTTAGAAACACAAGCAGTGTGATCAACTGATATAATTTAAATTAGCGAGATTTTCAGGCACATGGTCTCGGGATTTGTTGCTCTCTCTCTGTATATATTTTTATATAATATTTGGTAAAATCCCCAGTTTCTATGCATTTGTAGATGCATTGTTGCCAAGTACTTCGCCCAAGTATGGTTTAAGTGATTTTGAGACAAATAAGAAAAAAAAACTTGTAGCATGATTTCCACGGTATGTTATCGAAAATTAAAGAAATAAAATGGAACACAACTGTGTATTTTAGATATGTGCAATTACAATAATATATAATATTAATTACTAAATTTGGCAACAATGCTCGCATAATTCTAATATCTAAACTTTAGAAAGATTCACGTCTTTAATATCTCTATAAGAACTGAATGTCAAATGTGAAAACAGTAAAGGTGCTAAAACAACACTGAAATTTTAATATTTATTACTTTCTACAGTTAACGTTTTATTTCTACAATTTACTGGAGCTGTCGTTCTAATAATTTTTAGAACGACAGCTCCACGTTCCGCACACATCCGCAATAAAAATAGTAATAACAAAACATTAAAATATGTTTTAAAAACGTTTGTCAATTAAAAAAGTCAATGTCATTAGCAATTTAATTAATACTAAAATGCGTAGTATTCTATTGCATACGACCTTTGAATTTATATTATTAACTAATCAATCTACACGGCATGTAATATGAGTATTGTGTAATGTATGCAGAGAATTCAACAAACAAAAATATTTCTGCAAAAGTATGACGATATGACAGCAAATGAAATTTTGTGAACTATGTCTATTAATATTCGATTATTGTAAGTTAGACGCAATATTTATATAGGTATGCAAAAATTCTTATACTAGGCTTACAGCTGGGGTTATTGTTTAAAAATATTCATTTTAACAACGTAATTTCAACAGTGTTTGGCAAATTTATTTTCATATTTCGTTGCGACGTGTACTCCATTAAGCTTTGGGGATACATTTTCCTCTTCTGTTTTTTCTTGTTCAAGAAACACGAGGAATATACAACTTACTTAAATTTATAAAAACGTGGTATTAAAATGTAACCAAAACTGTTTATTTATAATTAAGGATTATTTGCATGCTTTTATTTATTGTTTCTGCTTAACAAATTGTTTATGTCTTTTTCACCACACTGTATATACAACTATACACTACCGCTCATATATTTAAGATCGCTTATCGAAAATAGCAAAATGTTACGAAAATGAATATCATACCAGTATGGGAATGGTTTTAACATATGGTCTAATACCATTTCTAAGATTACATAGACTGTAAATCCACCACCAGCTGATACAAACTCTTTCTTGTTTTAACATAAATCTAATATACAGTACTAGAGATTCATTTATGGCGCTCCATAGTAGTATATTCGGAAATAAAGAGATACTTTTGCAATGGCTATGGACCGGATTGTATTACAGAACTGCTTTCCAGGCGAGAGCAAAATGCTTTGGAAGATTTTATTCTGGAGTACTCCGCTTCCTAACAGCTTGGTACATAGTACGCGCGCGCACGCAAGAGTGTAAAGTTCTTATAAATTTCTTGGTGTTTGAGAGGAAAGGGGTAGGTAAATCTCGAGTAAGAAACTTTTTGAATCTGGAACACAAACGAGTGCTCTGGAGTAGTAGAAGCGCGAGGAATTATGCAACCTGTCAAGTTTGAAATATTGGAAATTTGGCGCGCTAGTCTGTTTAGTTGGGTTCGCAGACCACCAGAGGGATAAGCACACAATTTTAGCGTTAACTGCCCAATCTGGCCTTCTAATTATCTCTTTTGACAACTAAATCCTTTATACCTTATGTGCGACCATTTAATGCCAAAAAGTTCATTTTGAAAAAAAAACAGTTAGCGTGTTTTGTCATAAGACTACTGATATGTGCCTCTCTTTTTAAATGAGTTCTTTTCCCTTTCTAAACGACGCAAAAACTTCAAGTAAGTTGAACAACATACAACGTTGCAAATCTTGTGGCGGTTCTGAACAATATTTAAAATGAACCAATCACAATTCGCAACGAACCAGCGCACAACGAAAGCATGAAAACCTACCATTATACCTATTTCCTTGTTGACAGTACTAATCTTTTTCATATTAGAGACAATTTGGTTGTCATTTATATTTGAAAATAATGACTTTCTGTAACATCCGTTAATATCATGCAAATACAAATACTTATGGGCAGTGGTGTATATTTATTTAAATCATTTTAATTGTAAATTGATAATTTTTCTCGTTAATTCTTTTAAATAAACGTATTTTGTATTTATTATAACTAAATAAAATAAATCCTGTTTTTTATTCCTAACTTTTTATTTTAGTTTAGAGTATAATTTATTAAGAGAAGGTACAAAAGAAATTATAAACTAATTACAAACATGCAATATATATTATTCTATTTACTATAATAATATCTGATAAGGATTAAAATGTAATTTATTTATTTTCTACTAGAAATACCCAATTCATTCTCATTACAAATATGGATTACTGGAAGGTAAAATATCTCAAATTTTATTTCAGTATGAAATACCTATACTCGTCATCAGTAAAAACTCGACAAAAATAATTTTTATCTAAAAACCATTCTAGTAACATACTTCATTTGTTTCTCCAACTAAACATTTTATATCTAATATCGCTACAAAAAAAAATATTTCATACACACTTCGTCCTTTCCTTAAAGTTTTAATATGCTTTCTTCCACATTTACTCGTCCACTTCATCTTCGATTTCACCTTCCATCTCGGGCCTTCCCCCATCAGTGGTCTCACATATTATATTCGGTTGGTTCTCTTCTTTCTTTACGATTATCTCGGTCCCATCCGGAGTTATTACCATACCGTGCACGGTACGTTTGTGAGCCCTTAACGTATTTTTCTGCTTACAAAATTGCCTGCAGTAATTGCACTTATACGGCTTATTTGGTTTGTGGACCATGTTGTGTTTGTATAGGGATGAATATTCGGTAAATCTCTTGTCGCAACCCTAAAATACCAAAGGAAATATACTGCGTTGTACTGAAGGGTCGAAGTAAATAAGCTTTTACCGGTACAGGGCAAACGTAAGGTTTCTCCCCGGAATGTATTCGCATGTGATTCTTGTAATTGGTCGCCGATGCGAAGGCTTTTCCGCACATGGGTTTTTCACAGACGTAAGGTCGTTCGCCCGTATGTGATCGAATGTGGACTTTACGTATGTTAGAAGTTGTGAATGATCTGCCGCAGCCCTCGATCGGACACTTAAAGGGCTTTTCTCCTAGGGACAAGAAACAAAAACCATTGCTTTATAGATTTTCGAATTGCCAATAACATATTGAAATATTGAGTATTACTTCTTGATGGTAATAAATGATTATTTCATATATTTCCCAGGGTGGAAAAGAATTTTATTACATTTTCAAATATCACACTTAATAAACATTTTGTACTAACGACTGTAATAACGCACAAAAATAATGGTTTTATTCAGTTTTTACAGTTGCATACGGTTTGTGCAAACCAAGGACTATGACTGGGGTCCAGCTACAACAGAGGGCTCTGAGAGCAAAACTTAAGAACTCTACATAGGAAATCCAACAAATCTAGATTTATTTTATTCCATGCTTTACAAACGCACCGTATATACAGGGCTTTTGTATGGACGTAATTCCAGAATTGCCTTGAAAGACAATGACGACAGTTAGAAAACTTGCTGTGAAATTAGTTGCACTTTCTTTGTTAAAAACATAACTCTTAATAATAATTCTTCATAGTTCCGTTTTGCCAACACAAATAAAATGTCCGTACTAAATTCCACTATACTTTCGTAACAAATTTTAACAATTTCGAAGTAGATAAAAAAATTCATGGTATGTTGGATATTTGTCGTTAGAAAAAATAAATTATCGTATTAATTGCACTAGCCATAGATCTACACTGACACTGACGACGATGTATAACTGGTTGCCTACTATGTCGCTTAACACCTGCAGGACATACCTATGTGTAACGAACATTCGAAATAACGAACAGCCAAAATTGATAACGCTTATTTGACTAACAAACATATTCTCTTACTCTTACGAACACGTATTTGGTAGTTCCCCGTGCAGTTATATACCCCATATCTATACTTTAAGTATAGCAACATGGTTAAGGGAGTTGAAAATTAAATCTCTTAAACTTTTACCTGTATGTGTACGGACGTGTTTCTGTAAATCCCCTGACGTTTTAAATTGTTTCGTGCAAGTATTACAAGCGTACGGCTTTTCACCAGTATGAATACGTGAGTGGGCCTTCAACGAGTATCCCTTGGCGAATGATTTTTCGCAACCTTCGACCATGCAACGATACGGTCTAACTCCCGTATGACTACGTATATGAACCTGAATGTATTTTATTTAAACATAGAAAACAAATCGAGAAAAGCTGTGTTAAAAAATTACTCACCGTTAAATGCTGCGCCGTACTATAAACTTTATCGCACCCAACGTACGTGCAAGGATATTTCTTTTTCCTCTTATTATCCTGCAATTTGACGTTTGCACTTTCGAGCAACGAATTCCATAGTTTCTGACCAATAATCGCACGCGTACCGTCTTCTAACTTAATCTCTTGAAACTCCTCTGCATATTATGATTCCCAAAATAAGATGGGGTTTATAATTTATAATATTTACGTACCATCCTCGTTTTCCTCCCCATCTTCATTTGTAGCCGATAAAACGCCTTCATCGTCGTTACAAATCAATTCCGGCTCCACAGTAGTTAAGTCTAAAATTCAAACATACATCATAGTTACCTATTACAAGAAAGGGAATCGCTTTTACCATTATCGGTAACATATACTTCTCCTTTATTAAACGATATCACCTTAAGATTCGGAATATTGATCGTATTAACTGCTTCCCCAACGCTTGTACTTGCGATGATAGCAGTTTGTGGTAATTCACTTTCATCTTCGGTGTCATTTTGATCAAAAGTTACATATATCACACGTTTGTCTTCATCGTCCACCGTATCTGGATCGTTCACAATTGTATAATACTCGTGGATTGGTTCGTCGACATTAGTCGCATCTAAATATAATTTTATATTAATATTTTGCACTCAAATGCGGTTAATTTTACACTATGTATTGATTATTTTTTTCTGGAAGAATTAAAATATGGCTCCCTAAAGTAAGTAAGCGTATCAGATGCTCGAACACCTTCAAACGAGAATAAACTCGTGATCGTTTACCCAGATAAAGTAAATAAAAACTGTTGGAAAATAGTTTAAAATCAAAAGAAATCCAACTAATTGAAAATACAGTGGCTGTAGGGAAATTACCCATAATCTCCGGGATTCTGAAACCCACAAGGCAGTGCACGATGTAAACAGAAGCAAAGTTGAACGCAGTCCGACCAACATGGTCAAATAAAATAATTTTATTTTGGGTTTTAAAATGATTTATGGCAAATAATTTACAAGAAGTCCTACTGTCTAATATAATTTACCCAATCCGTTTGGATTTTCTAAGACGCCTACTAATTAAAGGAAAATACAAACCATCAGTTTGGTGTTATTTTATTGCTATCAAGTTTGCAGGTATTAAAGGCGGAAAAATTTTAATCTCCCTAAATGAAAATATCTAGGCGAATTAGGTGAAAATAAATAATAAATAAGTTAAAAGTATTTTGACGTACATTTTACGCCTTTAACTATTATCAAATTAATTAGGTAAAATAGATAGTAACACGCAATAAAAAATATTTCTATATTTTATATAGAAAACAATTGAACGACCCAGTATTTAATAACTCTAAGAACAGCCGTTAAAATATATATAATACATAGTATATTCCCCAACTCACAATAGCGTTTATTGTTGGATGGTTTCAACTGTAGTCAATAACAAAACAATGATTACTCGATTACAGCTACTTTCACGCGGGAACATCTTCATGTGAGGATAATCAAAGTACGTGATTTCTTCAATTTCACACATCATAACGGAGTACAAATTGATCGATTCGAAATAGACATTACATTGTCTCTGCAACTCTTCCTTACATATGTTTAACATGCGTACATTTTGATGACTATAAGCCTTTTACAAGATACCAATGAATGCACCATGCAATATAGAAGGGATATAACTTCGACTATACTATTCTTGGTGGGCATCCTCAACTAGCAGTATTACATTACCTCGTCTTGTGCGCTCAATCTTCGGGCAGTGTTTTGTTCTGTACCAATATCCTACCCATTTTTATATAGAACAAAATATTAATTTACTAAGGAATACGTATTTAAGATTTCCCTTTTATCCATTTTATTTGATTTTCGATTAAATAATATAAAGATGGTAAGTTTAATTCATGATTTTTATGTATTATACTATTTTTTTATTATTCTCGTATAATTTAAACAAGATCATGTTTGAAACCTCATTTTTTAATTTTCGCGCCCATTTCTAAATTTGCACTTTTAGACGTTATTGGTTACTTTTTCGGATTATATGTTACTAAAGCCAAAATGTACCAAAATACGTAGAAAATAAATAAAATAATAAACCATAGCAAATTTGGCAATATTTTTATTTTTACAATTAAATACAATTAAAAACGTAACACATGATAATGTGTAATAAAAAATACAACACATGATAATGTAAATTAATGTTGTTTTTTTTGTTTGGAATATACAACATCGTGTTTAATTTCAATGTTTCTTTTTTTTTGATTTCAAGTTCAAATAAATGTAACAAACTTTTACTAAATGTGAATATTATTCGTTGGTATTATAACTTACCGATTTGACCTCCACATTAACTTGCAATGTTGGTTGAATGGGAAAATTAATTGTAACAAAAATTGGATCAAGGAGGCGCGGTAGTGCACCACATTAAAATTTTATGTGCATTTCGATCCATTTGGTAGATAGCTTTATGGGGCAACAAATCTACAGCGATAAATCAATGTTACTATTAAACTATTTCATGTCAGATTAAACAAATGTATCGCCAATAAGATTTTAAAATAATTTTTCTATAAACATGTCTTTGTAATGTATCAAGAAGTCGTTGATTTCTTTAATGGCTCTCTTTAATGGTTTAATGATTGCAAAACCCATCTTTCGTTTATCATTAAATTTCGATTTGATTTGACTACCGCCTGATCAAATTTATTCTTCTGAAGTTAACAATAGTATATGTAGGTTATGTCACCCAATAAATTTTATACTGCAATTTTGATTTTGCAACCCTAAAACAATTTGGTTTGATCATTTCACATCGAAAGCCTATAATTTAAAAGTGTCAGAGATATACAAGCAACTAAATGCAAGGATTTATTCAAGAATTAAATAAAAATAGCTCATTATTATCTTTGAAAAGGCATGACGGCTTTTGTGTTTACATATTCTTCTCTAATGTCTTTTTGTTTACTCTTTTTAAGGCTTAAAATGCCCAACATCGTTTATATTATCTATGTATTTGGTTGAACATTTGTAGTGTTTCCTCCATTAATAAATTTTATTTATAATAGTGGAAAATGAAGCAATTTTAATCGCCTAGAATTTATTTAAATTACATTCATCCTTCCTCTGTTTTGTAATAGCTTTTTCAAATCTCACGAATGTACGCATTTCTAGGACCCTTGCGAAATACGTCTTCATATGCAGCTATATTCATTCAGAGATTTTTATCTGAATATGAGCACACTAATAATGTTATCTTTTTCTCCAAATGTTATTTGCGAAAACAGTCAACACAGATAAATAAATCTAGAGAACTTTCTTGGGTATATCACAATATTTTCCAAATATTTAGGATGAATCACATTTAAAGTTTAAAGAAAGTTGGACGTGATTCGAATGCAGTTCCTTTGATCTGCGATACCGTTTACACAATACAGATATTCTATAGCCAAGGCAAGAATATATATATATTTCATTCTATTTAATATAGTTATAAGTTAGAATACATTCGATAGTTTTAGAATGGTTTTACATTTACAATTAGAAAGAGATAATATCAAATTACCTAAACAACGCTTTGTGTGAATGCTGAAATTTTAAATACAAGAATAGTAAATCTAGATAGGTAACTTTCATATTTTATGTATCAGAATATTTTTGACATTGTCTCGCATTTGCACCTATGCGTAAATAACTATACTTTTGCAACGAAACGGCCGACTTTTGACAGCGATAATGTTAGAATCATACCAACACAACAAAATACAACTTCACCTTTAGCAAGTGCATATTAGTAATG
This sequence comes from Osmoderma eremita, assembly GCA_031763485.1. Lineage (NCBI taxonomy): Eukaryota > Metazoa > Arthropoda > Insecta > Coleoptera > Scarabaeidae > Osmoderma > Osmoderma eremita. The sequence continues at coordinate 163,026 of JARFOC010000556.1, forward strand.
TCAAATCTAGTGACATTTCGTTCGCGTAGGATTTCCTCAATCACAGCGTTGCCAATAGCATAGATAAAGTAAGTTCTCACACACTTACTTGACAGTTATCATTTTGACGTTCTATTTACAATTGATAGCTTTCGTATTTTTTTAACCGTAACCTATCTGTATATTTGTCAAACCATATGATATGCTTTGTAATGTGTGGCAACCATGTCACGAAAAGACGAAATGTCAAAAGTCGATTCTTTAATTGCGATTAACGGTCCTTTAACACAATTTTAATAAGTATTGGTAAATCATATCAAACACAAAATACACCCTGAAAGAACTTTTACCGATGACTCATGATTACTAAATAGCAAGTAACTTGATTTGCTTAATTCCGGAATTGTGCAAGAATATGTCCATAATATGACCCTGCGATATTGCTCTAGTTGTGGAGGAACCTTCAAGTTAAAAACTTCACAATCTTTTCGTGAAGTTAGAACGGCGCAAATTAGTATGTTTACATCGCACCTTTAAGCGGGATTAATTATTACTGACGTAATCGGAAGAGCATGTTTGGTACACTTTCCTTACATAGCGGGTACCCAAATATAATATTGACCTTTATAACCTCCCAACTCTTTACTGGATTCAAATAAAATCTAATACACAAACCACATATGTATAGAAAATACCACTTAATAGCTATGTGATATGAGTCCCGACAAACAATTAACAATACCGTCTTTGAATTACATAAGATTTTAAAACAGTGCAATTATTTACTTTACAACTCGTGCTCTATTTTATTACCCTAAATCTTTCCCAACCGTCTTTGTACACGCACAAGCACAAACGGTTTCACAATTTCTCACAAATACAATCACAACATAAACAAAACACCTGATGTTATAGTTTTAACCAAATCTGCACAGTCAAATGCAATTCTAATTTTTTTGCATGACATGTATGAGAAGAAGAATATGTGAAAAATTGAAACAATGAGGGTTCTAAAAAAAGTATCTATTCTATTGTGTATGGTTGTATGATGTTATAAATGGAAATAGAATGCATACGTATGTGTATACGATAGAAATAAATTAAACTCAATACATACGTATTGAGTTTAATTTATTCTAATGTTGGTATTAGTATTCCCTTTCATATTAGAACGGTATAGAGATACAGATTTAGAAACGACAAGGAAAAGAATGAAGTTTTGTATAGAAGGTCACTTTTACGTGAATGAACTGTAATTATATCATTTGAAACGTCTCTAAGCTCTAATTTTAAGCACATCGCATCAGAACCGTGATTCACAGTTATGATAAGTCTATGATTATAGTTGTTGTCATATAATCTGTGTCAATTTTGATCGATATTTTATTCTAATGTCTTGTAATAACATAGAAAACCAATAAAAATTTGAAACAAACAGCTTTTTTCATACAAAATAATATCGACAAAATATATATATTTGATTTTAATGAAATGTCAAATAAAATAGTGTACACAATCTAAAAATAACCTCATCTTTTCTTGTATGAATTTTTTATTTTCATTCCTTGAGTTAGGTGATGTCTATAAAATGTTAGGCAAAGTAAACACATACAACTCTCGCAATCAAACAGCCGACTTTTGACAGCGATAAAATCAAACCAACACAACCAAACACAACTTCATACTTAGCAAATGCCTAGTAATGTTAAATCTAGTGACTTTCGTTCGCGTAGGTTTTCTTTATGTAGAGCGTTGTCAGCACTCACTTGACATTAGTCATTTTGACGTTCTATTTAGTGTTGATAGTTTTCGTATTTTTTAACCACAACCTATCTATATATCTGTCAAACCGTATGATATGCTTTAGCTGCTTTCGTTCGTGCCATCATATGTAATCAGGATTTAGTTAAACATACGTTCTATTTAGTATTGATAGTTTTCGTATTTTTTAACCATAACCTATCTATATATCTGTCAAACCGTATGATATGCTTTAGCTGCTTTCGTTCGTGCCATCATATGTAATTAGGGTTTAGTTAAACATAATCCTTGATTGAATAAATCACGATTGGTACAATCGAACGAGCGATGGAGTGACATGTGGTTTTTACGGCTGCAAGCATAAATATAACCTCAACACGACAACTAGCAAAAAGGTTTACAATAAAGATGTACGATAAAAAATGCAGGAAATAAAACTTTAGGGAAAATTTTTATATTAGAAAATATTTTTCGAGTATTCTATACATATAGGAATTGACGATTCCTTAATTTCATATTCAGTTAAAAATACGTGAAATTCTAAACCCGTGGGATGTGTCACTATCACATTAACACTTTCTTGACTCCCATTTTTGCACCTGCTTTTTCGTATTTCCTTTACGTAATTTTATAGGTTATAATTTTTGGATTCGTGCATTGCAATCACGCAAAAACTTTGATTCCCAGGGGAAAGGGGACTACAGTAAAATTCGAATCTTATTTCTCTAAATCAAGAGGGGAGTATGACAAATGAACGTGCACATAAGAAACCCGGATTGCATGATGTCAAAGATTATAACATATGTACATTGTAAGATTTCCCATAATTATTTTCCTTCTTTCGCGCATATGCATAACGAACTTGGTATTTAAAGCGGATAGTAGGTATATATATTGAAATAGCCGATTATTACTAGTATTAGATCTACACAACGCCAATTCGATAGTTATCACAATTTCTATTTCCGTAAATGTTTTCCTATTACAAATAATAAATCTAAAATATGCAGAAAGTTGCAAAATCATAATATTATAATACAGGCATTAGCGTATCCGTGACCATATTTGTGACACTGTGACATTCATTCACCTATGTCACAGTAACAGGTAAATGACATTTGATGTCGAAACAATCCATATATGTTTGGAGTTTTCATTGAACATTAAAAACAAAAAAAAATCGTTATAAAATCTAAAATTTATAACTCGACGTACATGGCAAGTTGACATTTACTTCAATTAATTGGTCATGACGCGTATCATACGTCCATCCCGGACAGCAAATTTTCGTTTGCAAATCTCTGACCCGCTTCGTGTGAACCTGCATCTCTATTACACCTCCCAGCTACATCCGCATATTCTATGATCTTACGTAATTATTGCTGCTTTTGAATGTTAACTTTCGTTTCGCTTCTTTGAGTCATCAAATCATGTGATTGTTTACAAATTGTGTGTTTGACATTAATTTTTCCTTTTCCGTCGTCTATTAATAAAAGTATCCTCCATCATAAATGACAAAACACCGGTATGTAGGTGTGTTAGGTAAGAGATGTGATCGATATGCAAAAAAAAAGCTTTCACCACTTAACAACTGCAAGAGGACTTGAAATCTTTGGTAAATAAACCGTTGTTAGGTTGTTGAAAATACCTAAAAATCTTTTCAAATCCTTATTTAATAAACACTAGAAAAGATACGGCTATACAGAAAGACTTTCTATCCTAAGGTTTATGTTTTTAAAATAGATTCTATCTTAGGTGTCAGAGCAGAAATCTTTTTTAAATTTCTCAAGGTTTACCGCCAACTTTATTGACAAAACACATTACTGTTTACAACTTAAAATCGCCTATTGTTCCCCTTGTAAAATATTAGGTAACACCTTCATATGTATGTATGTATTAAAGTAAAGATAATTGTCTGGGACATTTGCCGCATTGTTGTTAGGAAAACAGAAATTCCCTCCAGCATAGTTATGCGTGTCCCATTAGTAACAGCGTTCTAATGATGGCAATTGGCCAGCAGCGACTCGACTGGTGTATGAGGGCTGCAGCATTGACTTAAATTTTACAAAAGCAGTAATCACTGGCGCTGGTATAGATCAATGACATAAACCATGTTCACATATAGTTAAAATGAACCCAAACGCTTAGTATTAGCGATGAACAAACGCAATGCCTTCAGTTTATTGTGACCAACTTAAGATAACATAATTTACTACATTATGAAGCGGCAAATTTAAATTGTCCTCATTTATTTTCACTTTGTAGTCAATATATACCCAATCTGTATACACCCAAGCCAAATTAATGGATTTTCGCATGATTAATTAAATTTTTAATTAGATTTCGTAGATTAGAATAACAATAAATTGTTACAGTAATGCAAAAAAATATTCTCTTAATTGAATATAAATTGCAAGTTAAAATTGTTTCGTCACAATCTGTTGTAAGAGCACCTATCATTCACGAATCATTAATTCTCTAATATCCAATCCCCGGAAAAGTATTCAAAATTAGAACTTGCCGGATTCATTATACTATAAGGTCAGTACTGAAATGTTACACATTCGCGTCTGCACATTTTATTATATATTTATTATATTTATATCTTAAAATTTATATAGTGCATGACATCAGAAAGGTCAATTCTAATACTGCATACAAGCTTTGAACGGATAACATACATTCACAACTACTTTTACCTAACCTCACTTATTACAAAATAATTCAATTTTTGTGTATGATCCTAAATGAATGCGTTCTATTACTGTAGAAAATCATGAACTTTTGCGACATTAAATTATGTAATCTATTGCCCGAAATCTTATTATATTAATATACAATCGAATAATATTCCTTAAAAAGATTTTACGTCAACTAATTTTGACAATTCCACATTCACCAAAACAAAACAAGAAATTAAATAAATATAGCAATCCCGAAAAAATACTTTGTTCCCATCACTTCCTTCTGCTTCTACTTTACAGATATTGAACTATTTAATCTATTTTACCACAATCACGATCGCTTCAACGGCCACTAGTTATCAGTACATACGTTTTTCCAAACCGGCCGATTCACACCAATCGAAATTATCGCGACCTACTACTTCAAAACCGAACAACGGAAGACATTCCAGAAGCTACTACCAACATCAGTCGTTAAACTATTTCGAGGAAGACGCCAACTTCTTGCACGACGGGGTATTCTTTCCGAATTTTAGCGGCACCGATTTGAATTTCCCGCCTGTGGAGTTGACACCATTTTCAGACGAATTGACAGGTATATTACATATATATATATATATAAAGATCGTTTAAGAAGAGGCTGTAGTTCGATTTCTAGTAAGTAATCAGATTGTTAACAATAATTACTGTTTAATTTATCAATTGGTCAGTTCAAAATGTAAAAATGCATTTAAATATTTGGCTTTATCTAATATGATAATCTCAAAAATTCCACAGCAGTCTATGATCGTATTTTTTTAAATAATTTCGCAGTATGTACTTGTTTAAATTTTTAGAAAATCCATGGTAAAAACACCAGCAACCCAAGCAGCACAATTCAAATTTGCCTCAATTATTTTTAGCAACTTCAACTTAATGACATTAAAATACCCCTTGATGTAATTACAAAATTGTAGGTAATTTCATGCTTTAATATTGAAGTTACTAAAGATAATTGCCGCAAATTTGAATTTTGCTGCTTGGGAACTCTTCATTACTTATAAGCTTTATAAAACAAGGAAATTCCATGTCATAATTAATCAGTTTTAATTTTACTTTTTAGAACATTATGATCCGCTTCTTTTGACAGGAAGAGCAGCGTATTTGGCTGCCAGGTACATCTACGGTAAAGGCGAATTATTTTTTGGGGATTATCCACATGTCAAGGCGTTATTGAAGAATCAAGAAAAACGGTTAAAAAATGGTTTAGCCGGACACAAGCTGGGTTCCTTACGGACAAATTTTCCATTTCAAAGATTTCCTATTGCATTAAAACATGCATCTTATATATAATAGAAACGACAATTACCATTAAATAAATTTGTGTGTTTTCTATAACAATCTTTTGTAAATGTTTTATTTTTTAATAAAAATTATTAATTTTCAATGCGTTGTACCAATTTTTCTTCTAACCACTTTTGAATTAAAGAAAAAATAGACGATCATTCACTTCAACAAAAAACACAACATATTTCTATACAGCAAAAGTATAGTTTACATCCCAGTATAAATACAATGTCTTGAATACGGTCCTGTACATTCAATTGTCATAAGAATCACATAGAATCCACACAAGTGATTGCAGAGTCAGACGGAAACCCAACATACTCGACTTAAGCAAGCTTCAACAAAGAAGTTAACCTTTAACTCAGTCGAGTATGAAAGGTGAAAGTTACAATGTCCGTTGTCGAATAAAAGTTAATATTCACATTAAAGTTTCTAGCGTCCAAAATGCGTGTAAAGTTAAACATTTTACTAACCTTTATCATTCTCTTCACCTATTTTCCACACATAAGTAAAGGTAAGTCGAACACTTGTTGATATATGGGGTAAAATAACACGTTGTAAGTGGAACTAAAGATCCTTGGTTTCGTGTTTCGTCCAATCGTCGAAGTTTCTTCCTAATTTTGATCATTTCGACGTCGGTACACGTTAATGTCCGTTTCAGGGTTGTTGCGATGTTATTCGTGTCGATCCAGGGGCGAACTGGGCACTTGCAAAGATCCCTTTGACGTGAAACAAAATTTGTCACGCGTAGAGACGACCCTATGCGCTTCCGGATGGTGTACAAAAATGATAGAAGCGGAAGATGCGTTTAAAGAAGGTAATTAATTGTCTTTTATTTATGTGTATTTAAAAACGTAATAAACCAAATTTGGTCTATTATAGCGTTAGTAGTCTATGAAAATGAATCTATACGCGATTTCGATGTTTTTTTTTATATAACAAGAAATTAGAATATTTAATTTTACATTATTAGCTTGGTAACTACCAAAACTCCTAATAGATAATCGATTTTTATTTAGTTAACTTCATATCTATTTTAAACTGTCACTTTGACGTTTGAATAAAATACGAAATGTTTGACAAATAGAAAATAATTATTAAACTGAAATGCTCCTTTTTTAATTTGACTGCAGGCTATGTGATGTTCTAGATTTATGAATCACATTAATGACTGATTTTTATGAATTAGTTAATCGTTTCTTCTCATTCAAGAATATGGTACAGCGACAGAACGACGTTGTTTACAAAGGGGACCGTCAGACACCGAAGAACGATGCGCCTACACACTTGTACAAAGGAAAAAAGTCTACATGTGCTTCTGTAAAGGAGACTTATGCAACCACTCTTACAAATTACACATCGATTCAAACCTTGTAATGAGTACGTTGGCATTTATTTTATACCGATGGATATTAGGAACAAATTGAAGTTAGTCATACACCAAAATGCAAAACTTGATTTAAATATATAGTTTGTGTGTAACAAGAAAGAGATGCACTGCCAACTTTAATTTATATTATCATATTGTCTTCCTATTTTAATGTGATTTCAATATTATTTTTTTGTATTCATATATATTTTTTGACGTATAAATATAATAATTGTACATATTATCTTTTAACAAGTCTTCACGGACTTCCAAAAGTGTAATAAATATACATATGTCAAATTCTTTATTGGTTTTTGATACAATTGCCGACATTTAAAGCTCCAAATGTTCTAAACATAATAACATTAACTTAACGAAGAATTGTTATAAGATAAAAAATTAAAATGAAAGTCTATTTTCAATTCCTTATTTTTTTATTCAATAACTAAAAAACTTTAAACTAAATCTTTATTTTTCTTTTGATGCGTTACTATTAAAGGAACCTGATCATCGCGTTCGTCTGTCTCTACTTCATTTTCACCACTTTCTTCATCGTCTACGTTATTTTCGTCGGAAGACGAAGAACTCAATAGTGTCTTTTTCCTAATGTGTCTTATCTCTTCGTAAGTCTTAAATTTTCGTCTCCTGGTCCAGGTGATGATCAAACCAGCCACATAACAAGACAATGTCAAAGATAAGATGAAGCCCAAATACATCATGTGCCTCAGCAAGGCTGTAAAAGCCCACTATACCAGTTCGATTTAGAGAAAACGTTAGAAAATATTGACCTTGAGTTAATAATCGAGATTTTGATGCTACAAATATCATTGTTTGTTGCATCCTGATGTTATCAACGAAGCATGTATAATTTCCCTCCTCCTTCTTGGTCACTTCGTGCAGGTAAAGGGTGTTGAAAGTGTCAACTGTGATTTTAGGTTCCATATTTGACTTGGGAGGTGGTACACTTTCACCCGCGTTTAAAGTTCTGCCATTTCTCTTCCAAACAACCACGTTCTCTAATGTAGACCTTGAGGAAGATAATTATATCGGGTTAGGTTATGTTGTGAAAGGTAGTCGTTCATTTTGGGTTTCACTGTATATACGACCGTATATACAGTGAAACCCAAATTCGAATTTAACCTTTTTTAATATATTTTCATAGCTAAAATACCCTCGCATCTACTTACTCGGGGCAAACAAGAGTTAGATGGGAATTTTCGGTCAAAACTATGGTTTTCCTAAACTTAAACCCAGTTTTCTTGGTCGATTTCCATCCCCTGTATTTACCCTCGGCATCTACGAAAAAAGCGCCGCCAAATAAATTCCCAGCAACACAAACTAACCCACCTGGATTGCAGATTCCAGCACAGCCCTCGGTTTGTAGAAAATCTGGAATGATCTTGGTCAAGTTGAAAATACCAGGTGCCAATTTGCTTAAAATTCTCGATCTACACCCTATTTCAGGTGTCGCTATTAATAGCCGCTCTTCTTTCGTAAACGTGGCGTTAGTATCATTTGAATTCTGAAAATGATTGGCGTACAAAATTGCAGAATGTGCCATGCTTTATTTGAGAGAAAAAAAATGTTTTTTCACAGATTTACTACATTTTACGATCATATATACTACTTCTCAGTTTGACGTTGACGTATGACATTTGACAGGTCCAACAATTCTTCATATTTCTTCACATTTATTCACCTTTTTCTGTAGCAAAATAATCATTAAAACAAAGGAAATAACGTACTTCAACAACGTAAACAAAATGACGCGTTGAATTAATGATGTAAATATGTATTTAAAATTGCCACCACTTAAATATGCAAAAGTTGAACCAAATTAAACCAAATGAATGATTATACAGTGCAACCTACTTAAAACGATACCCGACAATATTACAGATCAGAGAGTTTCAAAAGACCTGATTTATAATTAAATTACCATTAGCGTAACTTTAATCCTGCAATGACCCTGTTTCTTCTTAATACCCTCGCCGAGAGGTCGTCCACACACTTCACAATCACTCCAGGCACCCCAAGTTGTTACCACCTCCAAATTTACTTTTAGAACCTCCCTCAATCGAACATACTCCAGTCCATTGCCGTGGATGAAAAGTTGATTTATGGGAAAGAAATTATCCTTTTGGTATTTCGCCCAAGCGGTGATATTACCACCTTCAACAGTGGTTGTGTTGACGTCAACTACTAAAGGAGTATTATACTTGTAATTAAACCTAAATTTTGCATCACGTGATTAATGTAAATTACAGGTATTTATTCACTATGACCAATATAGCAACATTCTCAAAAATATTAACTGTGACTGTGAAAATCACACTCTTTACAGTCACAGTATGGGATTTACCATCAACGTAAAAATTCAAATCCTTTTCTACATCCTGTATTTTGTACTGTTGACAAAAATAGAAACTGCTATCCATGTGAGTTATGTTTAAAATAACAAGGGAATGGTCGGCGTTTATATAAATTCTACTTATATTCCTGTCGTTAGTCATATCCAATTTAATTTCGTCTTTAGTAAGGTTACCTATTCCATTTGATTTATACCAAACTTTTGGCTGTCGATCGTCGGCTTCTTTACTAGATATAAAATGTTACCTCTACGACTTGATTTAAGAAATACTTTCAGGAAATAAGGATAACAGTCATACCAATAATAGCACTGCAAAACAATGTTCTGACCGGGAATTACTTCAACTATTTGGTAAAGATCACTAACTTCTGCACCAATTGGACGATCGCGATCTCTACAAAAAATATCATTTATATTTTCGTCCTGTTCACTTTGTAATAAAATATAATTTCCTAAACGCAATATTAACATAACTTTGAAAAGATTCATTTATACAAAAGTAACAATTATTAAATGTCAATTTAAAGGCCCGTCAAATACTCCTTTTGTAAATGTTATTCATACATAACACATGCTTAGAATTTTATTGTTTCCAGTTTACTTAATTTATATTTAAAGCATATATGTTTAATCCAAGATTTCCTGAAATAAGAGCAAATAGATTTATATGAAATAATTAGATATAGGTGCATTACTGAACAGACTCATTATTCCTAAACACTTCCTTTTCGAACGCACCTCTCATTAACTAAACGAGTAAGATAATTAGGAAGTTTCCAGAATTTCATTATTATATTTACTTCCTGTATTATGGGATACGAAGAATTTAAAATTAATTGATTTGTAATTGCCAGAGTTATTATTGGTAACGGTGATAAAGCGTAATCGATTCCGACAGTTTCATTAGGCGGGATGTAGATGGACTTGCGCAGACTTGCGCAACAGACCGAATATTTTAGGTGTTTTGAATTTAAAAAAAGCGTCATAGATAAGAAAGTGAAAGATCGTCCTGTGCCCTTTAATACTTGGGAATACGTATTTAAAAGTGCAAAGCTTAAAACGTACAATTCGCCTTAAATTGTCGGTGCAACACAACAGCTATTTATAAACAGTAACGAGATTGGGGCGCTACGCGCTTTACTCCCAGAATTCCTAACAGGCGACGTCAACATGGCGGACGAACTTGAAAGTGAGTTTGTTGATAATTTTTAAGCTACTAGGCACAGAATCATAAATTAGCGATTAAATTCGGCCGCATAAACGTTCCCTAAGTTACTAGAATTCGCGTTGTAGTATTATCTTCGTCGATCCACTTTTCGGCGGAATGAAATTCGATAATAGAAGACACAACAGTGATATGTTCAAATTTGAAAATGGTAAAGCTCCAAATTCAAATCGTCTACCGTGAAAATATTAGCTTAGGGATAACAGTTCGTTCACTGTTCGTATACGTTTTAAATCGGTTATTATTTAGAAATGTGAAGACGCTAATCTGATGTGGTAGGTGGGTAAATGCATATTAATAATATTTAAATGTTTATAGATGAATCAGCAGCTGCCCTGTTGGAATTTAAAAATGGAAGGAAATTAATATCGGAAGAGATTAATATCAAGGAGGAGATCATGGATGACGATAATGATTCTAATATGGATATCGATGAAGACGTCCCAAGGTTAGGGCCGGCTACTTTCGGTATGTAGAGATGTTGTGTATTTATAATTGAATATGAAGTGCGAGAGAAATGTGGGGAATGTTGTAGAAATGAAGATATATGCTGCTATTCAATCTTACTAAAATACTCTTTAATTTTTCTTACCTACAATGATGACTGTCACGTAAATAGCATAGGTTAATGTTTTACTCTAATGTACTTATTAACAAAAAAATTTGTTTGATCTAAGTCGCACTTCGGGTTATTAACATATCGATGTTAATTTTCAGGTTTACAAAGAGTAGGCACACCTGCAACACCCAAACCATCACCATCTCAACCGGCACAAGTTTTAAACGCGAGAGGAATGCCAGCACGTATTAGAAAAAAGAATCGACTATTTTACGACGATGACATTGTAAATACTCCCCACCACAGAGTACCGTCCGCAAAGAAGCTAAAACAAACCCCGACTAAGAAACAGAAGATATCGACACCGTCGAAACTTACGAAAGATCATTCAAAATCTACACCGAAGAAATACGTTGCTTCCAAAGACACAAAGATTCCACAGAGCCCCTCACCACCGCCCTTGCAGTCGCCGGATCGTAAGATCGGACAGAAAATAGGAATGAGGCTGCGAAACTTGTTAAAATTACCAAAGGCACATAAGTGGGTTTGCTACGAGTGGTTCTACAGCAACATCGATAGGTGTTTGTTCTCGGGTGATAATGATTTCACGATATGTTTGAAAGAGTCGTTTCCGGAATTGAAAACTAGGGAATTAACGAGGATAGAATGGACTAAGATCAGGAGAATGATGGGTCGACCGAGACGATGCTCTCAAGCGTTCTTCGATCAGGAACGTTTGGATTTGGAGAAGAAACGTAACAAGATACGTGCACTTCAACAACGCAAGGCGACCGATTTCGCAAACTTTCAAGATCTACCGCCAGAAATTCCTATGCAATTAGTTATTGGCACGAAAGTCACAGCCCGGTTGAGGAAACCTCAAGACGGTTTGTTTACCGGGAGCATCGATGCTGTAGATACTTCAAATAACACCTACCGCATTACGTTTGAGAGACAGGGTCTCGGGACACATTCGGTACCTGATTACGAAGTTCTTTCGAATGAACCTCCCGAAACAATGACTATATCAAACTTCCAGAACAAATTCAGGCCTCGCAATGGTCTTTCACCTTATTCGGTAGTGAAGAGCCCTCCATATTCATCGAAGTTGAAGAAGGATCCTCTATTATCCGTCTCGATGATCGATAAACCGATATTTACGAGTGCCGGTCGTTTGGGGGGATTCCCTGTTAAACTGCTCGAGAAAGTAGTTTTCGTTACGAAGATTTTGGATAAAAAGAGGGAGAAGATAAACGTGTTGAAATCGATGAATTCCGAGGCGGAGAAATACAATTCGTTTCAAAGCGGGGAGTTCTCTTTGGGCGAAGATTTCGAAAGGAGGTACGCCAATATCTTAATGGACTTGGAAAAATTGAACCGCGATCTGCAAAGTTACTTGGACGAGATGCAAACCCTCTGTCACGAGATAGCTCCCGACACGAGCGTTGCAGCGATGCTAGCTCCTAGTTATCTGAGAGAAAAATGTAGGACCGAAGCCAAGGATATCGTACAAAGAAACAATATCGTAATAGCACCAGATAAGGAACCGGTAAAAAATCCCTCTCTCGTTGATTTGATAACGGATCTAACTGCGTTGATGCTACAAGTCAGAAGCTTATCGGATTCTGATCAAAACGCCTACGAACTGCATGTATTGGAAGGCACGATGCAACAGATCAAGAGGAAATTGAGTGCGGATAACAGTTTGAAGTTCCAAAGTAACATCGAGGTGCACATGAAACACATTCAGCTCGGATTGAGTCAATCCTCGTCCGATACGAGTTTAAGCCCTATCCTCGGTGTACACAAACAATGATATCTTATTACGATGTGTTATTTTAATAATCAATCGTGTAATTGAAAAACAAAACGAAAAAAAACTGGATGAAATTAAAATAATTATTTTATAGAGCATGCTTTTGCTGTGCAATAATACAAGGTTTTTAGAATTTTACAAAAAAAAAAGAAATAAACTAAGGAACATTCGACGAAATCAAATCAAAAAATTGTAGTAAACACTCAGATCTTTTAGTAATGTGTATACTAATTTTAAAATCATGTAATTTTCCTTTTTTTTGGGTGTAGCTGTATATTATTATTTTTCTTTGTTTCTATAGTTTATTAATAAATTATATACATATACAAATACGCACCTCTCTTATTCACTTGATGAAGACTAATACATATATAGGTATTGCTAGGAAGTATTGTATATTTTTTGTACACATTTAATATTAATGACTAGGGTTGTATGTATAGTAATAAATTGTAGAAAACGAGATATATTTAAAATTTGATATTCAAATTTTGCCCCGTTAAATATTTTATTTCATTTGATTGTAGGCAAACGAATTTTATAGGTCTCATTTTTTTTTTGCCTTCTGAATAAAAGTCTATGTAATCAGTATAATTTTGACATTTTTTTTTATGATTAACCACAAACAAATCAGAATACTCTTCCCAAACTAACATATAACATGCGAGTTAAAATGATAGTCGCTTACGTGAGCGATCTAGTGAATTTCACTTCCCTAAGCTACCAATTACAATACAAATTACTCTATTTTACTCCACTTTTCAGACTTCTCGGTGCATCAACTTTGTTTTTGTTAATAAAACACTCTGATACTCATCACGCAGGTATACAGTCCTGTAGCTGCATATTTGGTTGCATAAGCACAAAGTATTTGCGTAATAAGTATGGCTCACAGCCACGTATATACCATACTCTTTTTTAACGTGAAGCAACATAGTAGGCAACCAGTTATAGGTTACCGCGTCCTCAGTGTAAATCTATGGCCAGTATTATTAATTAATTATCTTTGGCTAGCACCCAAGCAGCAAAATTCAAATTTGCCGCAATTATTTTTAGTAACTTCAATATTAAAGCATGACATTAGCTGCTTTCGTTCATGTTAATCACAGTAATCATGTTCTTGTAAACACAAATCAAGACTACCAATTGTGATTAGCAATCATGTTTAATAGGAACGAACGGTCGTGCGTTCCTATACTATTCGCGTACATAACCTGCATTAGTCCATTATAGGTTTGGTTACGTTAAGTAATTTTTATTCGTTATGAAAAAAATAATACTATAGTGCAGTTCAAGTTTCGAAGGAAGTATTGCTCTTATGGAGAGCCCTACGTTGCCAAATCTATTTCAGTAACTAATTTTCCATATGTTGTCGCTCTAAACACTAGTAAATTTTATGTTGCCAACTCATAAATGTTTTGTTTATCTGTATCTTCACAAACAGTAGTTACAGTATTTCAACTTCGTGAAGTTCTTATAGGTTAAGTGCACGTAAATGTTTGTTTATGATTTATATGATTACTTTGTTTACAATCACGGTCAAAATATAAAAATATAATAATAATAATCAGGTTAATCAAACGCACTCTTTCATAATCCTGTTTACGTGATTACTAATCATTGGTATAAACGAAAGCGGCTACTACCTACAATTTTGTATTACATCAATGGGTATTTTAATATCTTTAAGTTGAAGTTACTAAAAATAATTGCGGCAAAT
>JARFOC010000556.1:177935-201990 GCA_031763485.1 Osmoderma eremita
TTTTATTAAATTAATTTTGTGCGGTGTGGATCTCCCGATACTACGTATTAGTGATATCAGCCCACAGTCCTTGCAATCCTTCCACAATGACTATCGTCAATTTGTTTTCTTGCTATTGCGAAGTAAAGTAATCCATAAAAAATAAAATTAAAATTTTTATATTCTGGAAACATTTGTACAGTGAGCACGTAAAGGTTGGAATAAATTCATTTAAGCCAGGTGTTTTTTTCTCAAAGAAACACTCCGACCTTCCAGCCTTTACATGCTCACTGTAGATACTACAGGAAGACAGGTAACAAATATAACAACAATAAAGTTGTATTATGCCATGAACCACGTATCAGACATCAAATTTGGTAAAAGTATGCAGAATTATAATATATATAATATTAAAAAATCAACCTTACCTTTTGTACTAAACTATCTATGCACTGATTCAACATCCTGTGTGACGTGATACAATACGATCGACCCCCAGTTACCTCACACATAGCATCAATAGGACTGCTATCACTAGGTACTAGGCCCGTATCTCTCTCTATAGCTGGAGTACCTGTTAAACACCGAAAATTACTTTAAAGTATAGATTATTACAATAAAACAATTGTCTTTAAAATGTTCTCTAATCTAATTTGACCAATGTTATTCGTTTAACTATCAATACTATACCTGCTAATCGTAAAACGAGAGAAAACATCCGTTGGTCCCACCTAAATGGTTCCCTAGTTAATTCCGATCCAGGTATTGGAGAATTCATGGGTAAATTGAATTCCTCGTGCAATCCGTTAACTGAAAACGTAAACTGCTTACATCAATTAAATACTCAAAACGTGATCAATACCTGTTGATAATTTCCCACCGTCCGTAATCAATACAATAACAGATGTTTCCAAAAAGAACGGACACCTCCCCTGCCCGTACGTGTCGATCCCCGACGTCATGCGGTTGATATTTAATATATCAAACGCCTGTTTCACCGCTACACCCATCGTCGTCATAGAATAACACTGAAGATTTTTTAATTCGTTCATAAACGTTGCAAGATTCTCTTTCCAACCTGTGCAATTATAATGCAACAAAAAAATAAATTTATCCATTCATCTGAAAAGCGGTTTTAAATGATGAAGGTAACGAACTAATTTTTTACCAGCTTTTATATTGTTTGGAGGATCTTCAAACGTGAGCAACATATATCGATCGATGCGACTCTCGGGGCTCCTCTGTCGGATCTTGACAAACGTTTCGACCGCCGATTTTGCCACATCCAAGAGCGTTGTGCGGCCCCCAACGTACGTCCTGAAATATTTGCGCTACAGTAACCTCAATTTTTTTTTTTTATCAAACTGTAAATTTACCTTTGAAACATAGACGCAGAGGTATCGATTAGAAAGACTATAATAGTCATCGTTTAAATCGATTAGGGTAAGCTTATCACGATATAAAATAATATGCAATAAACAGTAAACTATCTGCTTTTAAAGCAGTTCAAAATAAATGACCATATAAATGTGATAAAATGACATTTAAAGGGTATCCGAAGCAGATCCGAAGCTTCAGTTCAGTCTGATCGTATTAGATTTGAAATTAGCTTGATGTTGGCAATGCTTGCCAACGCATAAATATATACTGTGGTCGCACCATAGCGATGAAAAGCTTATACAGATTTGGCAACAAACATGGCCGCAAGCCTATGCACCATACCACGGTATAGCTACCAACCATTAATAAACGAGAAATAGAATTCCAATAATGGAATTAATGTTGGCAATTAAACTACGAAAAACGTAATGTTTAATGTTGAAAATGCGACCCACCTCCAAAATATTTCTAAATGTGATATTTTGGTAAGAATTTCAAAGAAATTCCCCATTGTTTTTAATAGATTTATTGTAATTTCCCTTTTGGCCGTGTACCACGCCGGAAGGCGCTGTATTGCAATAACGTGAAGTTGCGTGTTACCAGCGAAATATACAGGGCTCGCGTTTCTCTTTAATTGCTGTTCTAGGGGTCGTACGCAACATGCGCAACGTACGCAATTTTTTTAGCGTATTCGTAGCTTGATATACGTGTGGTGTATACGTTTGAAATACAGCGTTTTATTGCATTATTGCTTGTTACGAGAGTTCAAAAATATCAAAGTTAATTGGGCCACGTCACAGGATTGAAGTGAATTCACTCCTTCGCGCCAAAAAAACCCAACCATAGAAACACGCCGAGTGTTGATTAGGGAAATGTTGACTTATTTCCCTAGTCCAAGTAAACTTGTAAAACAAAGCGCGATGTTCAAATTATTTCGAAATTTTTTGGAAATCGTTTATATTTAAGTAAAACAGTAAATTTGTTTCCTTGTACATATCACATGGTTTTTTTAGAGTACATTTGAATATATCTATCTAACTTAAAAACACAACTTCAGGACAACAAAAATAATTTATTTTAAATCATATAATTTAAATAATATTAAACTCAAACACACACCAGTAAATGTGATTTTTTATCGTCTAACAATTAATAATCATAATAAATACAGACCTAGTGGAATATACTTTACAACTACTTAATATTTTAATCGGAAATAATATATTACATAAATTATATAAATAAGGAAATATTTTATACATTATATACACTTCAATTTTAATACGTACAAAATTTACCCTATGTACATCGTACTTATTTTATGTTACTCGAGATAATTTGTGTGATTTTGTATGTATATTTTCCTACTTAGGGTAGACTAGAAATAAACATAAAAATTGTTTCGTTTTAACATTATTCAATAATATTCTCACAGACAGAATAGAAAAAATCGGTCTATAAGAAAAAGAATTAATTTAAAGCAATTGAACTATAGGTGGATATTTGTGAATATTATTTATTATTGGAATTTTTGTTTCAATTGCTTTTTCAGAAAGATCGGTATAAGTGATACGAATGCAAAAATTCCTAACCAGAACATCGCAGTCCAAGAAAACGCACTATCCTTTGCAGACATATCGTGTAACGTCTGCCCCGCTTGTATTGCCACAAAGGATGGTGGGGCAACGCCTAGGAATGTTCCCAAAGCGAAAGGCACTAATGGTACACCGATAACAGGTGCCGTCAAATTTATAAACCAATTTGGCAAGAACGGTGTCACTCTTAAAAAAATTATATAGTTCAATAAATTCTCACGATGTTTATTCACCATCATCGCCCATTCTTTCGCCTTCTCCGGAAAGTAGATCCATATAAGTCTTCTTCCTAATAGTTGCGAGAGCAAGAAGCATAAAGACGCACCTAGAGCCGAGCAGGTACACACCAGAACTAGAGCGGTGTAGAAGTTAAATAAGAATCCGGATAATATCGATAAAAATAATGATCCAGGAATAGCAAATGTTTGCAAACTAATTCGAAATTAAGAAAAATACATTATTGCTATTGTTTTACAAAATGAATTATAAATTTTAAAAGGATACAACACGTATGATAAAAATACTCCTGATAATACTGAAAAGTAATGGTCTTTCTTGTATCTATTTAATACTACACCTAACGTTTTGGCATCTTCGATATTCCAAGGAATTTTAATGTGTGGCTTCTCATCTCTATCAAAATCCATAGATAAATAAAATTGACATCTACATATAAGAAACAATAAGATAATATAACTTACGATTTTAATTTTGGGAAACTCCTATATACTAACGATAAGGCAAATATCGAACTGAAAAATATTACAGCCACCGAAACCAACGCAGTTCGTGTTGATAGGTTTGACATACCTATAAAGTAAAATACATAAATTCACTATTCACTCTCATAATTGAAGTAATAAATTTTTCTGTCTGCTTCTGCTCCCAAACATAATTAACCTACATTTACAGATCATGTTGGAAGGGATATTTCTAGGAGAAGGAGCTCGGATGGCCATATCATTGTTTAAATGGGCGTACTGCAGAGGATAAT
Organism: Osmoderma eremita; assembly: GCA_031763485.1. Lineage (NCBI taxonomy): Eukaryota > Metazoa > Arthropoda > Insecta > Coleoptera > Scarabaeidae > Osmoderma > Osmoderma eremita. The sequence continues at coordinate 181,884 of JARFOC010000556.1, forward strand.
GGACGGAATTGTGGCGGAGGATTGCGGTTCTATAGGTTCTTCTGGCCCTGGGATATTGTGTAGTCGCATAATTGATATCGAAAAAACGAGAATTTGAATTTGACGCGTCGCTGGAGGACGACACCTCCGGCGATTGAATAATATAGTTATAACCTTCTAATTGCAATCTTCTTGTCATCTTAAATCGATCGAAATGCAAAAGTTGGCGGTTAAAACTTCACTTCTTATTCTTAACTTTTTTAAGAGATGGACATCAATATCACAGACAATGAAAACTGATAATCCCAAAATTCGTAAAACACCGTACACGTCTGCGCATTGCTGCCACACACATCAGGCCACTTTATTATTTGTCGTTGATCATGTTCACATGTTCATTCCATGGTTATTTGGTTGTTACGTTGATCTATTAGAATTTGAAATATATAAGCACTTGGGAAAAATGCACGTAAAATGAAATAAAACAAATTAATTTAAAATTGGAAAAGGGAAAGTTTTGTCATAGTGAATTAGTAATGTAGTTTTTTAAATATATGTATTTATTTTATTAGTCACTTTTCCAGGTTTTCTTGTTGTGTACATAGGGGTTTTCACTTATCATATGTTTCCCTCCCCCAAACCTGCTTAAATGAATTCTGTGGTATTGCTTGCTGTCAAATTTGTTGATGGCGTGATAAGGGTTTGCTCGTCAACATAACTGTTCTATGAAATATCTGTTACTGTAAATACGTAGAGAAACTTAAAAAATCGCCACTCAAAAGCTTTATTAAGGCTAATCAAACCGAAATGGCTGTTGGAGAAATGGAAAAGCCAGAAGTACGTATTATATATAATTATTTGCTTTCTGTTTGGGCGTTGTCTGATGTGTGTTTACTTTTAGATTAAATGCGAGATTCGAACTTTAAAATTGTCCGGGCACGTCGGTTTTGATAGCTTACCTGATCAGTTGGTTTCAAAAAGTGTACAAAACGGTTTTAATTTTAATATAATGTGTATTGGTAAGTTAAATTATTACCTAGCCTTTTGGCTTCAGATTGTTATTGTTTGTTTTTAGGAGAAACTGGTTTGGGTAAATCTACCTTAATGGACTCTTTATTTAATACTAATTTTGAAGCGACACCAAGCCCACATTCGTTACCTACAGTTAAGTTGAAGGCTCACACTTACGAACTCCAAGAAAGTAACGTCAGGTTGAAGGTGAGTTATTTCTTAATTATGGTGTTAAGATGTATGGAGTTTATATTGTTAATGTTGAAATAACAGCTGACTATAGTTGATACTGTTGGTTATGGAGATCAAATCAATAAAGAAGATAGTTTCAAAGCGATCGTTGATTATATAGACGCGCAGTTTGAGAATTATTTGCAAGAAGAACTAAAGATTAAAAGGTCTCTTTGCACATATCATGATTCGAGAATTCATGCTTGCTTATATTTCATTTGTCCAACTGGACATGGTTTAAAATCAATAGACTTAGTGTGCATGAAGAAATTGGATCAAAAAGTTAATATCATTCCAATAATCGCAAAAGCTGACACAATCTCTAAGAACGAATTGCAAAAATTTAAATCAAAAATTATGTTGGAGTTACAAAATAATGGCGTTCAAATTTACGAATTCCCGGTGGATGACGAAACAGTTTCCGAAGTTAATAGTGGTATGAATTCCCATATACCGTTCGCCGTGGTCGGTAGTACTGACTTCGTGCGCGTTGCTAATAAGATGATGCGCGCCCGCCAATATCCTTGGGGCACGGTACAAGTAGAGAACGAGGGCCATTGTGATTTCGTTAAATTGAGGGAAATGTTAATCAGAACGAACATGGAAGATATGAGGGAGAAAACGCACGGCCTGCATTACGAACTGTTCAGGAAAAGACGATTGGAGCAGATGGGATTTAGTGACGTAGATGCCGATAATAAACCGATAAGTTTTCAACAGACGTTCGAGACAAAAAGATCCAATCACCTGCAAGAATTGCAACAGAAAGAAGACGAGATGAGGCAAATGTTTGTCGTGCGGGTGAAAGAGAAAGAAGCAGAGTTGAAAGAAGCGGAAAAGGAGGTTCGTTTCTGTTAAATCTGTTTTTTATCTTATGTTTATACAATTTTTGCAGTTGCACGCCAAATTTGATAAATTGAAAAAGGATCATACCGAAGATAGGAAAAAAACAGAAGACAATCGTAAGAAATTGGAGGACGAAATTGTCGAATTCAATCGTAGAAAAACACAATATGCCAATATGGCTTCGACTCATCACACATTAACCTTGGGCAAGAGTAAGAAGAAGTAATTACATTGCCACTGCGTTGTGGTGATCTCGAATCGATACAATAAAATTTCACCTATAATTTAAAAATTCACCTATAATTAGGCGTTAATTTGTTTAAACATAAATATATGTATCAAATAATTTATTTAAATATACCTAGTATTATTTTTTTATATTTTTACAGGTTTACTTTTGATGTTTAAGTAAATTACCTTTTATTTTTAACTTTATAAGATTATTATGTACTTCTTTCTCATGTAGGCTCCAATAAACAAGTTAGGATTTGTATACTTTTTTTTTACATACATGTTTTACTGGTTTAAATAGAAAACTAAATCATTCAAACTGTAACAGTATATATTTTTTTGGTAATCCTGGATTTTAGGGACCGGAGTCGGGCGCATGCGCAAAGTACTTACGCCACACCCATTTCTACAGGTTCATATAAAAACTTAGCGGACCAAAATACAGGTGATAATTTAATAAACTATCTATACCTCGATTTGTAAGGATTATTAATACTAACTACCTATAAATAAAGGGTAAAATAAAAATAAAACAAGATAACGGCTTTATTTACTATAAAATGCATGTATACATTATTAATACGTAGACGGCACAATACAATCTGTATTAAAACTGCAGTTATTTATTTATTATATTTAATTTTGAAATTTTGTCTGGTCGTTTTCAGTATGCCAACAATAAAAACCGTATTTTTTTTTTACATACAATTTCAATCGGAGCGATATTTCCCGGCATTTTCGTCCGTAAATGAGGGCCCCCGTCCCTCGCAAAAACGCGCGGGAGATGTTTAGGCGTCGATACGCACTATTCCGAAAGATCTAAAGCGGAAATTAGGGCCTCGGCGACTGATGGAAATGGCGGACATAGTGAATGTTTTTTATTTAACTGTGATTTCGAAATTCCTAGGGTTTTTTTTATCATGTGGTACACGAAACATCGCAAATGGAGCTTAGCTAGAGGTATATGATTAATATAAAATCAAAGGTGTGATTTGGTATGTTTACTTTTTGATGTGACTCTGCAGAAAGGGGTGTGGTTTGCGGGTACCCGATGACACCCGGCGACTCAGGTCCCTAAAATACAAGATTACCATTTTTTTTAAATGACATTTAACATAAATCAGTGTATTTTCTTTTAATATACAAGCGAAATTGTTGCACTTTGCGTATTTTGTATGTTAAATTCTTATACGGTCGATTCCTTGGGTAAAGTCGGTTTTGAGAATCGACTGTAATATGTGTATTTCTTTAAAGCATTTGATTTCTTCGGTATCGGTGCAGTCTTAGGTCGGAGTATTGAGTTTCCAGTGTTGCCCTAAAATATAACGATTAGATAAGCAGAGTTTCTGCGAACGCGACATAAGAAGTCTATGATTTTAATGTATGTAAACGTACCTTAATTATAAGGTTTGTGCCACATCTCTAAAATATAAGACTAAATCACAAGTAAAATAAATGATACATGAACATCGCACATACAGGGTTCATCTACAATTTGCTTATTATACAGGGTGAGTTGAAAGGAACGCGCGCCACTCTAGAACGTATCCTAACGTAGAGTTATAGACATTGCGGCCTTGAGGCTTATTGTATCACTCTACATTAGGTTTTGTAAATGTGCGACGTGTATGGGTTGTTACTGCGTCTCCTCGGCGTAAGGAGGCAGCAGTGTTGTTTTTACATCTCAGCACTGACGGCTACCGGGAGAGGTACCGATCGCCGCATCGGAAATTCGAACTGTCGACTTTCCCACAGAAGCCTGGCCCATTTACTAGTGCGCTATCCAAGCGTTTGGGGGTAACGGTAAAAAATATTTCTCTTGGTTGTTCTTGTATATACGCGGCGTTTTGCGTTGTAGTAGCAACCTGGGTATTACGGTTAAATAAAAATGGTGTTTGACGTTTCCGTCATATACCGTGCCCAGCGTATTATTCACACCATATGGGAAAAAAACTTTTATTGCAGCTCTCGACTTGTTGACCAATTGTTTGTGCATATTTGAAAACTTAAATTGGAATGTAAACAATTAAAAAAAAGCCTAATATCGGATTTTTTAAATTAATTGTTTTATTGAAAAATCGCTTTTGGCAAATAAAAAATGTACGGTTTTCAGGGATGTTGGAACGAAACTAATATAGGCAACCTAATTTATGGTTGCGTTCACAAATTTTCAACAAGCTATGCTCAAAGTGAATAAAACAAAGTTTGCCAGGTCTCATATCACAATTGGTTACCTATATATGGGAGCCTCTCAAGCTGAAACCATGTTTAACACGTTGCCTGACAAATGTCAAATGAAGGACGTTGTCTGGATGATACAAAAAAAAAGTGCCACGGCTGCATGTGGCCGTGAAACTGTAAAATTTTGAAATTATGCGACCACATTTTGGTATTTTCAAGAGTTAAAAATGATGCCCAAAATGCCAAGATAGAAAATTGCTACTTGTTGAGTTTTAGAGGGTCTTAAATTATGTTCGCTATAAAGACACACATGTGTCTTTATAACATGTCTATAATTTAACACTCCAACACTTGAGTGTTAAATTATAGACATACATACCGGTGTTTTATGAAAGAATATGTTGTTTTGCTCTATCTTCGTGAAGATTGTGAAGTAATTGCTGTTTTTGGTTATAAATATTTTATATTCTTTCATTTAATTAAATAAAAATTCTGAAAATTACATTTTATATCAAATTATGTAATACTAATTTTCTTCCAGATATCATCGTGCATGAACTCAACCAACTTTTAGTTCGAAACAAGTTTTCAGGTTACGATGATATCTGTAAGAAAATTAATATTATATAAACTATCTGAGCAGTACATTTAAGATTCCCGCTTGTAAGTAATAGCGCCTCTATGAAATGAGACGTGAACTAACTTCCCCCCACCATTCCCAAAAGCGTTCCCATTTTTTAGTATTGAGTTGACTGGCTCCTGTACAAGTTATCTCTGATATTGAGTATGTTCGGAGTGCAAATCAGCAAATGTATTACCGGCATGATAGAGCTCCTGCACATTTTTAAATGTTTATTAGAGAAACGTATGTGAGGAATTTTTTGACATAACTTAAAAACAAATGAACACCGGAAAACGACATTTTTGTTTCCTTAATTTATTTTCACGTGCACACTTCTGGAGTTCCTCCCAACTCACCCTGTAAAATAAAAAGTGCGAAGGTGTTTAAATTAAAATCAGATGTAATAAATAACACACTACCTCTTCAAACTCGTCTAATCTAGAAAAATAAAAGCCTAGTGCAACGTTTTCTTGATATTTTCCTTTTTACTTGCACGGTATAAAAATATACAACAAAAATAACAATGTCTAATATAGAGAACTGCGTAAAAAAATAATACACAATATCGGAATGAAAAAATAAATAATACTGAAATATCAAAATATACAAATATACAGTCCTTAATGTGTCGTCCTACATAATAATATTACTTATTAATAATGATTCGTTCGGTGCACTTATGAGATGAGAAAAGTTCAACGCGAAAGCGGCTCGCGAGGTGGTACGCTGTGATACTTATTTAAACTAATGTACTTGGTGGTGCTTTGGTGTTTTTCGACCGTATCTTTTAGGTCCTTAGCTATGAACTTCACCTGACAAGGATCGTGACGTAACAGAAAGTGTTCTAAGGTATCCCAACCGCCACCGACTCTAACCATAGTGTGTTTACCTTTCAATAACTGCAAAAACAAACGAATTTAAATCGTTAATGATTGAATTGGGGATGCATCGATCAAACCCGATACCTCATTCGTTATGATACTTACTCTAACAAACACATTTCGTCCGGCAATGTTATATTTTCCCTCTCCGATCTTCCTGACAGTCAGCTTGGAACACCTGCCATTCATGCAATTGCAATTCCTTTGTAGAATCTTAGTGGCTTCTTGTACTTTTCGGTCCAACTCGGTCAAGACGTCGCCTCCCCCGTCATTCTGTTGTGATTTCGCTTCAATTTCGTGTTCTTCCTCGCTATCCCTGAAGGAATCGTCTGTTTGTTCACTAAAAGCATCACTAGCAGCGCTGGTACTTCTTTTAGTAACTTTATCTAAGCCTTCGTCGCCTCCACCCCTTTCCACGTTCAAAGATTGTAGTAATTTAGGATCTAAACTGCGTCTGTTTTGATTGTTCCTTACGAGATTACTAAGGGAAGCATTAAAAAAAATGATCTAAATACCGTGCGAGCAACAAATCACAAGAACCACGTGACCTGTCAATTTAGTATTTTTTTTTAAGATTGATTTTGTTAGTTTACTTACACATGGTTTAGATGTCATCTAGTAACACAAGCAGTGTGACCAACTGATATAATAGAAGTTGGCGACATTTTCATTCACGTGATTCTCGGGATTTGTTGCTTTCTGAGTATAAGGCAACAGGTCTTTAGTGTATTATTTAACTCACCTATTCCTTTTAATGTTCTTGTCATCATCGGTGTTTCGCGGAGCCTTGGATTGGAATTGCCAGGATAGCAAAGAGCTCAATCCGGAATCTGCGGAATTGTCTCGTTCCTCTTCCGCGATTTCCTTTTCAAATTGTACCAATCCCGGCGGTTCGATACCAAATTTCGTTGCCAAACGAGCTACCTCCAATAGGCATAAGATAACATTGCGTGGTTGATTGTGTAAAACTAGACGGAAGAAATGAATTTTATTATATTTACACGGTTTCATTTTTATATAAAAAAAAAACAATTTTAAATTACGCGTCAAAAACTAAGCATAATACTGTAAGTCTGGCTAGAATCGTAGGGCGATTGTTAAGGAGTGTCTATGCTTTAAGTTCAGCGGCATTGACACAATTATCTGTCAAAATTAAGTGACATTTTCGGTTATTTTGTATTACTAAGGATGGGCGAATTAAACGAAGCGGGGAAATGTGAGGTTATGTTAGTTTGTTTTGTTTGGAAAAAGTTCTACAGGGTTAGCATTTTTTGACGCCAGCACCCATATCCTCAATTGTAGTGATCATTGCTAAATTCATTACGTACATAAAAAAATCACTGCAACTTCAGACATATTCCGTAGAAAGAGTTATTTGGCATCAAATTCCCTAAACTCAACTATTGTTTGAGAATTTTACGAAGCATATTTTGGTTATTCCGTAATTGATAAATAAGAGTAAATTGTTTTGTAAATAAAGAAATAATAGTGACACGAAACAGAAAGAAAATGTTTAAAAGCGACCGAAATCAGCGTTAATTTAAAATTTAGGTTGGCAGCTGTCACTTCACATGATCCCTTTTTATCTAATTTCTATTATGGAATATATAATTTGAAACCACCTATAATTTCACATCACAAAAACATTACGTCAAAATATACGAATTACCTAAATCCTCACTTTCAAACAGTAAATTCTCGTGCACACCCAGCGATCGACAAAACTTGATGAAGTTTTCCATGTTGTCACGAGAGAAGAAACTGCGTCGCATCGCCTTCTCGAAGCATTTTCCTCTTATGACCGGGGTCGACTATAATCGAAAAGAAAATCAATCTTTGCCGGTGAATTTAGTAATCGAAGGGATTGGTACTTGATTTACGTACTCCTTTAATTAGGCCCGATTCTATTGCTGTTTTAGCCCTGTCTTGAATGACTTGTGCTAGATGGCACAAGACTACGCCGTTATCTAAATCGGATAAGAAACTTTCCCTATTTATGTAGTCAATGCCTGAAAATAATAAACATTACAAAACATGTATTAACTGCTAATTTCAATTTTGACATTGACATATGCAACATAATACCAACGAACAAAAACGAAAATATACTAAATACATCTGTTCTGTATATTACGATACGTGCTGACAAATCTATTTTACCTAGTGTTTTATTAATCCATTCTGACAAGTCCTCCTTAAGGGGGTCTAATTGCCTTAATTGGGTGTTTATGATTCTCTCGGTGTACTCTTCGTCGACGAATTCCGGCTCGACTCGACGCAATTCGTACGACAAAGAGAACGGCCCGCAACTGTTTCTGTTTTTCAATCTGTTCCTGTTGAAAGCCATATTCTGCAAAAGTTTACGGCGATTTTAGGGTTAAAACAAATTTAAATCTGTTAAACCAAGCAATATTCGTTTTTTTTTATATTTATTTCTAACTGTGACAGCCTTGTTTATGTAGTAATATGAATTATCAAGTATAATATATGATGTCCTCATCAATTTCTCGTTATTCCACGCCTATTATTTTGTGTCTTTATAGGAACGTTTCGCAATACATCTTGCTTGTCTTGATTGTTTACATTATAGCTCGTGTTTCCATTCTTTTCTGTCAATTTCTAACGAAAGTATTACATTACCTAGATTTTTCAGTAGGTGGTGTTATGTTTGTGTAGTACATATGCAAATTTCGAAGGTCATAGTTCATGGTGGGACGTACCGATTACGCACATCTTAACGCATAATTAATAAAAATTATAATAAAAAATATTTATATCGGGTAATTTGATCGTCTTTATTTATATTGAAATAATTAAATAGATATTGATATAAAGCAATTCTGGGAATAATGTTACTTATTAGGAATAATAAATAAATATATTGGTGGAAAATTGGCTTTTCATTTAACCGACGCTTCCACCAAGTTTTTAATGCCAACACTTACGTTTCAATCTATTTTAAATAATATGATTTTGACACAACCAAACATTTACCGTAACATAACCTAAATCTTGAGGAAAATACACATTTCTTTCTAAATCACATTTTATATTCATTGTGACAGCGGATCTTGCACACATCACCATTACACGGGCTATACAAAGGCATAATAGCGGACACAAAAGGCGCAGGAGTGAGTTAAGTCCTCAAATTAGAGTTAATCATAAAATGGACAGTGTCTGGGCCATATTTGGAGCGGGTTAATTGGCAGAACTTTAAAGCATGACTTTCGCCATCGATATAAAAGTATGTAAATGAACAGTGCAATTTTACTATCGACGTACATATATCATTTCCTTTATGGTATTGGCTTCTGTTTGCAAAGAATTTTGTGCGATGTCAAAATGAAATTGATCAAATATCAGCATTTAATTTTAAATTATACTTTACAGATTCATACTCTATAATATGTAAGAAATAAATGTAATTTATAATATAAATATCCATGAACGAATAAACAAAATACATTAACATAATCTGTGATACTGATAGACATAATTTTTCTATTTAAATTTCGTGTTTTTTATAATGACGTTTCTCGTAGGTTAAGCAACTTGAAGGAACGAAACGTACCACTACTGCACACGATCCAAATTAACGTTAATCACTTAAAACCATTCTGTACAAATACAATAGTTGATTTTTAGGAAAAACTGATAACGAAGGAATCAAAATTATAAAAAAATTGGGACATTTACAAGGAAAAGCGTATATATAATTCTAAAATTTAAAGATACAAGAAAAGAAAACAGTTTTATAACACATTATGTTGGGTAACGTGTCACTAATAAAATTCTGAAAAATATTATAGTTATAATAATATCAGTTATTCAGTTAATATAAATAAAACAAAACGTTATGAATTGTGGTTTTATCATTATTATATGATTGTTCTTACTGTAAAAATATATAATCTGTTTTTTTACCAAAACTATTTTTAATGCTTTTTTACGTTTAAATGTCAATGCTACTTCTTCAAAATTAACTCAATCCTGTATGCAATATGCATACTTATTTATTTTATATTTTGTAAAATGTACACAGTATTAAAAATATGTATAACGATTTTTTCAGCTATAGTATTTATAATATCATTTCCGGGCATAAATTAATTACATTTTACACATGACAAGGCACGCAATTTAAAACTGTTACATTAATACATTCCTATATCAACTGTTGTATTACAAACTCGAATATTAAGACTTATTTAAAGGGTAGATAGTTACACTATAATAACTGAACAGCAGATATAAACGAAAGATTTAGTTTATTTTCTGAAACCAATATGAAAGTAAACTTTTGTAAGACGTTTAGTACCAAAAATAAGAACTTACTACTTTATGATCGTCCGCGCTCTTTTAAAAAATAGAAACCATGCTAAAGAAAACTTGTACGTAGAAACACATCGGTACTCCGGGTTAGTTTAAAAGTATTAAATTAATGCGATATAAATTATAGCACTGCACAAGAGAGGTACGATGACAGAAACAGTAACGACCTAAACTTCTTCGTGACAGTTGATTTAGTTAATATCGACTATGCGTGACTCTGTCAATTTAAAAATACCGAAATGGAACTATCTGTACGGGCCGTGCTAGGTGGTTGCACAATAAAATCGGCAAGAACAGACCTACCGCCATGATATATGGGATGGTCGATACCGCAAAAGTCGATTATTAGTTTTTATCTTGTATACATGCCATTTAGTATGCGAAATCTGTTACGATACATTCGAATAAATGAATACCACGTATAAATATTGCGAAACATGTGCATTAATTGTTATTTTCGTAATCGGAAAAGTATAAATAAATTTTATAACAGTCTGCCGCTATTTTAAGTTACATTGTTTTTTTTTTGTATGACATCATTGATAACAATAATAACAAATAGTATTTACACATTTTAAAGCGTTTATCATAAACATAATTATCAAAATGTTACGAATGAAAATACCATAAAATAGATACATAGAAACCTGTAATACCACCCCAAAAAGGCGGTAATTTTGAATCGGTAAATCGTTTAAAATTAATCCCGATAATATTCTAGTATAGCATAGAAATCTCCCTTTCTTCTTAAAAATCTCATACCATTTCAATAACATTACATCATCATTTTCAATAGTAAAGTAATAATATGATGAGAATTGCAAAGTAGATCCTGTATAACGCCAATTTCCCCGCTTAAATTTTATCGAGGATTCGTTTTTAAAGCATATTTTTATTAAGTTATGAAGATTCTAAAGCGTTTTGTTCCTGCGTAATCCAATGAGGATTTTTGATGGAATTAGACTAAAAAATAATCACGTGACTGTGACGTATAGGTACCTAAAGATATTTCCAACCAACTCTGTATTAACATATTTAACAAAAAAGGCAGTAAATATCTCCGTAAAGGGGTCCCCGAAAGAGAAATGTCGACGGACGACAGTGGATATTATAAATTTTAAACAAAGCCGCAGGCACGGTCGACCACTTATTCAACCTTCTCGCCAATATTCAACCAACAAGAGTATACTTTACAGAAGGGTGTACCACTTTTTTAGTCTTTCTCACAGTTAACGATTTTTTTTTATGACTGGAAGTAAAAATTCCTCCATAAAATAAATTGGTTCTTTCGTTGTTTTGTGGAAAGAAATATGTATACGTATCAGGTATATTAAAATATGCAGTTTTAAGAAATGATAGTTATTAAATAATATTCAAAGCTGGTGAAAAGAAATCAGCAATAGCATCCTCGTATACAAGAATAGGTTTATGTATGTATTCTACTAAAATTTAAACATAATTGTTAAGTTAATAGAGGGCGGTGTAATTTAAACTTGATAAACACGTGTAAATTATTACTGCATTTTTGCAATATAAATATTTAAAATACCCTATAACCTAACTTTAACTATAAAGAAGCCTTAAAACATCTATCATACAATTACTATTGACGAATAAAAATAAAAACTTACCCCTGAAATACGCTGTTATTGTTGAAGATACATTAAATTCAATTATTATAGTTTCGTGCTATAATAATAACATAGAGAAGCTTAAAAAGGTCCCTCTAGACGTGTGGAACAATCTCATGTATAATATTAATAATAATATTATCGTTTTATGGGCTATTTGGTAATAACCTTAATAGCAATCCACTAACTACACGACGGGCACATTGTATCAAATATTTATACATGTAGCACAACACTTTTACAACTTTGCTGACTGCAGAATATTGGAGAGACACATTCACATTAAACATGCCCAGTGTATGCCTCTCCCTGCAGTCGAGACGAGAGACTCGCAGGGGGTGGGGTTGACGAAATAAAGTAAGGGAGGATCTTGATAAATACCCGATGAACTACGACCTGTACAAATGATTGTGTCTGCAGTGGGTTTATCGATGAGAATAATGAGTTAACAAAATTGAGATATATTCTGATGATTCCCGATTAGTACACTTTCCTCCCACGAGAAAGAAAAAATACCAATTGCAACGGTCTAATTATTATCCATTTAATTACTTGCGTTTTAGATTAATTTTTAGAGGGCACATAAATATTTATGTTGTATCGTCATTATATTTAATGTAAAGTTACCGCTTTATTTAAAGTGTTGTTTTTAAGTATTATGATATACATATTTAACTATCCCCAAACAATTAATTGATTTAAATATTTTGACCGATTTTTGTATTTAAGTAATATTGAGTAAAACTGGGACTGCCGATGCATAAACTTGTTGTTCCAGATTTTCCATTTTCATCTAAAATTATCTGGATAACATTGCTCTAAACTCTAAACCTTACTTAATATTTGACTAAAGAAACTGTTTTGTCTTACTGCGTCTGCAATCATTAGTTATGATTTCATTATTGATTATATATTCTCCAGCGTATGATCCATGTAAGCATATTGTATTTCTTTTTCTCATATATTTGATTTTTAGATAATTTAAAAAATTTTATGCAATTTTCATGTGATTTTAAAATGTCGTAAAACGGGAATACAGTGGCTCCAACTTTAAAACCATTCAAGGGAATTTAAACAACTAACGTATATTATTGGTCACCAGCTGGTTATATAGAAGTGGCACCGTAAGATGGCGCTCTCTATGGAACAAAAATACCGCTTGAACTAAAGACTTATTAGACCGATTAAACAGATCTCTTTATGTAGAAACCCGCGCCCTCTAGTTGCTGATGGAGACAACCCCCATATAAATCCGCCTTTCATTTACAGCTGTCGGTGTGCTTCTACTATATTCTATTCAAGTTTCAAACCAATTCCTTTTCTAAGTCGATAAAAAAGTTCCACGTCAATTTGAAATAATCAAATTTGACATTTGCTAAATGACGTGTTTTCTTGAAACAGTTCCGTATTTCTAAATAGGCGAAAAATGTTAGATTTATTTACCATATTCAGTAAGGGCGGAATCGTGCTGTGGTGTTTCCAAAGTACGAGTCAATTATTCACGCCCTCCGTGAACGCTTTAATCACAAATGTAATTTTACAGGTTAGTGCCTTAACGTATGGATTTTGATTAACGATCTGCTTAAAAATTCATGCTTTGATTTGATTCGTACAAGTACGGAATATTCATCATTAGTTTAAGCAAAGATTAAATAGATAGATTTTATTTCTTAGTTATAGAATCATGTGTAATATTTAATTATCAGTAAATATTGACATTATTTACAGGATCTGTTATCTTTTTATTGTGCATGCTGCGAGTTTCTATCCAAATATATAACGTTCTTTCACAAGTAATTCTGTTTATACTTCTATAACTATTATTTTAAGCTAAACTTCAACAAGTACATGTTGTTTATTTTCTTTGTATTTACTCGATTGTGTAATTACAGGAACGTACGAATTACGTGTACGACGTAAAGGGATTGAATCTTCATTACAAACTAGACAATGAGTTCGATCTAGTTTTTGTAGTAGCGTATCAGAAGATATTACAACTTTCTTACGTAGACAAATTTCTAAATGACATACATTTAGAGTTCAGGGATAAATATAAAAATGATCTGGCGGGCGGTAGATACATTAGGGAGTTTAACTTCCAAGATACGTTTAACGCTGTTCTAAAGTCTGCGGAGGAATGGGGAAAGACGCAATTAAAAGTACCCAAACAGATGAGAACCTTCGATGAATCGTTCAAGTCGAAGAAAACCGTAGCTTCTATGATCGAAAAGAAAACGAACGAAAAACTTCCGGTGAAGGAAACAAAAAAGAAGGAAGTTGTATTTGCCGAAGGTAATCACGAAATTTAAAAAAACTTAAATGTTGAAGAATAAAATCTTTTTAGAACCACCAAAGCTCAAGCAGCTGGATGTAAAAGAATTAAACAACTCGATAAATGAAGAAACTTTAGCAGCGAACAGGGCAAAATTCGCCCAAAAGATGTCTTCTTCGAAAAAGAAACCCGAAATAAAGTGAGTTTTCGCGTAACGTAAGTTTGTTTTATGTTTTAATCATTATCAGTTAGGCCTAGGGTTGCATGTATTTTTTGTGTGTAGGAAGAGTCCAAAGCCACAATCTGAAAAAGCAGGTAAGAAACCTAGGGTGTGGGACTTGGGTGGCTCCCCGAAAGATTTAAAATCCCTCGAGCGAACTACCGACAAACCAGAGGGTACGGAAAATAATTTCGTTCCGAATACGGAAGTAAGATTTTACAGTAAATATTTTGCTATTATTCGACCAATTCCATTTTATTTTGCGTAGTTGATAGGAAAAATGCAAGGGGTTATTAAAGATTTAGAAGTCGAAGAATCGAGCGATGAAGAAGATCGAAATGATCAACAACAAGAAGAAGAAGAAGATCAACAGGAAATAAAGGAAAGTAAACCTTCCAAGCAGACGAAAGGTGGCATGTTCTCGTTATTCAAGGGATTGGTGGGATCTAAGAATTTAACGCAGTCCGATATGAAACCTGTCTTGGATAAAATGAAAGATCACTTGATTGGAAAAAACGTCGCTTCCGATATTGCTATAAAATTATGTGATTCGGTAGCTGCCAAATTAGAGGGAAAAGTATTGGGGACATTCGATACCATAGCTGCTACGATAAAGAGTACTTTAAATGCATCCCTCGTGCAGATTTTAAGCCCCAAACGGAGGATCGATATTTTGAGGGATTGTATGGAAGCGCAGAAACGAGGAAACGCTTATGTGATGACGTTTTGTGGGGTACGTTTTCATTTTAGTTATTATTATAATCGAGCTTCATCTACCATTTACGGTGTTATCCGTAATAATCCTGCATCGTGAACATTTTCTGTTTGTTCTCATTAGTCTTCATCTACTTTTTTAGCATAATCTCTGTCTATCTTTGTCTTTCTTACCATTTATTCATTTTAGTTATATTTATTACAAAATAAGGATGGATCTGAACTTCTCGGCATATTACTTAGTAAATAAATCTTTTTGATTTTATAGGTAAACGGCGTGGGTAAATCTACGAATTTAGCTAAAATCTGTTTCTGGTTAATTGAAAACAATATGAGAGTGTTAATAGCTGCTTGCGATACGTTCAGAGCCGGAGCGGTCGAACAATTGCGTACCCACATGAAACACTTGAACGCCTTGCATCCGTCGGAACGTCACGGAGGAAAAATTATGGTCCAATTGTACGAGAAAGGTTACGGCAAAGATGCTGCCGGCATCGCAATGGAAGCCATCAAGTTCGCGAACGACATGAATTTCGATGTAGTACTCGTGGATACAGCAGGAAGGATGCAAGTATGTAAAAATGCTCGACTTATATATTTTTCCCTTTATTATTTTTTTATCGTATAGGACAACGAGCCTTTGATGAGAGCCTTGGCTAAATTGATAAAGGTAAACGAACCGGATTTGGTTCTTTTCGTCGGCGAAGCCTTAGTGGGCAACGAAGCCGTGGATCAATTAGTGAAGTTCAATCAAGCCTTAGCGGATTATTCCGCTAGCGTGAATCCTCATTTAATCGACGGAATTGTCCTGACAAAATTCGATACCATCGACGATAAGGTTTGCGCGGAAAAAAAAATTGTCATTGAAATAAATTTGTTATGCTTTAGGTGGGGGCTGCTATATCTATGACGTACATTACAGGACAACCAATCGTTTTCGTCGGAACTGGTCAAACGTACACCGACCTGAAGGCCTTAAATGCGAAAGCCGTCGTTCATGCGCTTATGAAATAATTTTGCTGGTTTTCGAATATCTAATATGTGATTAATAATTTGGTTCGAGGTTTTTTTTTATACCTTATATTTCTGTTGTAATGGAATTATGTGAAAGTACAGATTTTATTTATTCTTGAGTGTTTTTTTGATATATCTATAAAAGAAATAAGCGCAACTGTATGTTGCTTTTTTTCGAAACATCGATTCTAAAACCTTATTGGTAATTTTTTTTTCTGGTACCATTTTGGAAATGCATAAACAATTTTTACGGAGTTATTAACGGAAGCAAAGACAGGAAGAACAAAGACAAACTAGAACCCAACAATTATATTCGTAGATTCGTTTAACAGAACTATGCAAAAGAGATGATCTTGGAGGAAACAGAAAAGCAGCTGCAAGAAAATATTCTTAATGAAGGGTTCAAATCACTAAATATGAAAATATATGAACAAAAAATTAAAACAATCGGACAACGGAGTAAAAGATAACACACAAATAGACGACGAAATAGTGGGACAAGTGGATAACTTTACATATTTAGGAGTAATAAACAAAGTAGAAACACTAGAAAATAGGGAAAACTGGCAGATTGTACAATAGCATAAAGAGCAACTTTTCAACAAAAAAGAGAAATACCAAAACAAAAAAAACAGAAGTAGAATTGTAAAACCATGTGAATCATGGACAACACAAAGAGAGAAAAGTAAATTAACAAGTATGGAAATGAGATTTTCAAGAACAGAAAGATAAACAAGGATAAAATAGAGACCCAGTATTGAAGGAAAATCTGAACATAGTCCCTGTCAAAACAATAAAACAAGGACAACTAAGCTGGGAAATGTAAGGAGAAGAGATGGGAACAGACTAATTAAACAAATATTTGAGGTGAAAGAAATGGGAAGAAAAACAGAAGAGAGACAGCTCAAGAAGGACATATAAGGAAGAAGTGCAGACAGGAGCTGAGAAAAGAGAAATAAGATGAGTAGGTGCACAAGTGTTAGCATGCAAAAGAAAAAAGCAACTGAAAATCCAACTCCAGCATAGTTGGACAACGAAAGGCACACGAATTCATAGGATTTAGTAAGTAAAAACGAGTTTTAAAAGACATAGAATCTTTATTTTTTAACAGAAAACGAAAATAGCAAAATACGTTATGAAACAACATAAGTTAATCTGTTGATTACAACATCCATTCTGTCCTTGGGATATCACTTAGTTTCACTGAAACTTACGTTTCAATTGTAAAATGTTTCGGATTAAACGCTTCTGTTAATTTGAGATCTTAAACTCATTTGATTAACATTTTTGATACCTACCGCGCATATTTATGTCGAACGTTTTAACGCTTTCCTTATAATCGTCCAGTCTTCCATTATATCCTGCGGCTTGAGCATATAAACTATATAGGGGCCGGAAACAGTAACGGCCTTCCTCCGTGACCTCGAACGAGATCTGGAACTCCACTCGCCACCTTCGCCCCAACTAATCTCGACATTGTGCCTATCTTCCTCCAACCGTTTGATGGTATCCATCAATTCCTCATAATAATAATCCCAGGCCAACAGCTTTTCGCTCTCCAGATTCTGCCGGGCCGCCTGCTCCTCTGCTTCGTACTTATTACGAATGTTCGCTATACGTAACTGACGCAAGATGCTTGCCACCTCAGTCCTGATGCGCATGTCGTCCTGCAGCTGTTGCAAGGGAATAAGATACTCCTGAGATTTCCCCCCTTTTACCTCGGCTAATTGGTGATCCACTTGGGCGATTCGCTCGCAATACAACTGCTCACGTAAGAGGGAAAATTGTCTTTCCAGGTCGGTCAAGTTATCCATGCATTCACTTCTGCGTTGCTCGCATTCTCCTTCGTCCATTTCCGAGCTGTCATCGGAGTCCGGTTCTTCATCACTAGAATCGTGGACATTTTCTATTTCGCTGATGTTCGATCTTTCGGAATCGCCCGCGGACAAGTCTCCGTCACTTTCTTCTAGTATGGGGTTACTATTTGATAATTTCATTGGAGACATTTTCAATTTCTTGGTAAAAATAGCGAATTAACGATGTATTAATTTATCGCTTTTCTTCTCTATTCATGCTACTCCATCTAGGTGCAATAAATTATTAATGAATAATTAAAAACGTGCTTGAATTCAATTTTAGGTTATAAACATTCATCTATTATCTTTTAGCTTTAGGTAAAGCTAAAAGAAATTCATTACTTACGGTTTAGTTATAAGCAAATAACAAGTCTGTTGTGTTGTTTATACGAATAAACATCTACAAAATACCTTAATTTTATTAATTTTTGTGTAATTTATATATTGCTCATAAAAAATAAACAATACGTCACCCAAACAATAACAACACCATCTGACGTTCACTTTCACATTAGTGAAACAAAATACTTTGAAATGCATTGTAAGATGGCGTTTTAGTGGTTATTAAAATAAAATAATTCATAAAAATATAAAATACTCCTAAAATATCCCTATTGCCAAAAATATTGTCATAAAGGTATCAATAAGAATGAAGGAATTTTTGAAGCATAATCTTCAATATATACTCCCAAATTTTATACATTTTGCAATTAAATAAATTCTGGATGAATAGCTTATTATGTACAGACCGTAAAAATTACGAAAAACTTAGGTAAGTATATATTTACATTACATAGTCAGTGAGCTAATTACATAATTGATTTAAAATACATTAGACTATGATTATAAACATAACTTTTACATATAATATTTGTTTGGAAGGATAACAGGAACAATATATCGAGTATGCCAGTCACTTTGATCATATTATATTAATTTATTTCTGAAAAGATCAAATGTGTACACAGCACGTCTGATGTTATCTTTTCAGTTACGTAATTATATTTTCACGAGAAATATGTTCGATGAGCGTTTATCGATTAATGATACCAGTCGCATATGTTAGATACAGGGTATTCCACAAATATTATTTAAGCACATTACACAAAAAAATATGAACTAATACATCTTCATTATGAGATTTCTTTTATTATTGAACATTTTGGAAATGCAAAGGCTATGTGGCAGGTTTTCCCTTAATATTTATCTCAATTCACATGAAAACTTGGTTGTCGGTGTATACATTGGTGTTTCAATTACCTATTCTTTATTTATGTATTTTAACATATCTTATTTTATTGAATTATCTAGAGCAAGTTCCCAAGCAGCAAAATTCAAATTTGCCGCAATTATTTTTAGTAACTTCAATATTAAGGAATGAAATTACCTACAATTTTGTATTACATCAATGGGTATTTTAATATCTTTAAGTTGAAGTTACTAAAAATAATTGCGGTAAATTTGAATTGTGGGGTTTACTTTATATCATCCACCAAATTTTCAAACGAGGCTTCTGTAAAATTTTGAATTAGTTTAGTTATGATAAAGAAAGATTGCTGATTCATTGAATTTATAAATAGAGTATTACAACAGTTGGTATCACAGAATTTTATAACTGTCAAAGAAGTATCACAATTAAAATGTTTAATAACACAAAACTTTTCTTACTGAAAGTTATGTTAAAAACCAATTTGTTTTCTTTGAAATAAGTTGTTTCATGATTAAGACTCATCAAAATCATGCAGTTTTAACAAAGCATTTTAGAGCAATAATAATCTAAAATTGTTATCTGTCAGTTTGTGACTCCAGTGATAAAAGTAACATTACTAACTTTGCAGTGTTATAAACTTTGTGGCAAAACATCAAGCTACTGCGATTATAAATTCAGTTAAATCTCACGGTATTTGAATACTAACGCAACACATCGCCTAATGAAATAAACACGTTTACTGATGCAGGAATAATTTATATTACACGCAATCGTATAACATAGAAAAATACTTATAAGAATTTAAGTTAAAAAATACCCCTTACCACCTTGTTGAGTAAAGAACTCTGAATACGCATTTCGGCAACTAAGTTG
>JARFOC010000556.1:205609-245288 GCA_031763485.1 Osmoderma eremita
TCTCGTTTATTAATGGTTGGTAGCTATACCGTGGTATGGTACACTTAGGCTTGCGGCCATCTTGTTTGTTGCCAAAATCTGTATAAGCTTTTCGTAGGCCTGATAAAGGCTAAGGTGCCAATAGAGTATAGATATAAACATAAAATGAAGGTTTGTATACCTAGTTGTTTATATTACTTCCCATTTAAGAATAATTTGAGTTCTTTGATGCTAATTTGTTGGTTGTAATGTTCCAAAAATCCTTTGAGAAACAACAACTTGTTATTAAACGCCCTCTTCTAAAATCTATTTTATTAATATTAATTTATTAGGTAATTTTGTATTGCACGTGCGTATAAGAGGTTGCCCATACTTGTGAATTTCAAGTCAAGTATCTATAAGGAATTTATTTTTTTAGTAATTAAGAGTAGGTATAAAACTAAAAAATTGTGGCTAAGTGAATGTTTATACCTACACAATTTCTGTTTATTGAAAAAAACTAATTAATGGTTTATAGATGTCTTTATACTGCATTCAATATTAATCTCCAAAATATCGTTATTTTGTTTTTTTTTGCAGACGGCTTAATTATTCCATTATACATGTGTAATGTGGTATCATTATGTGTGGAAGTACCTATTGCTTACTGTAAAAAGTAATACTCTTATGCAACGTGGGCAAATACCATGTGTGCGTATTAATTAAATATTGCTAAATTTCCTAAATTGGATACATTGTCGTTTTAATCCCACAATTTGCGCAATTGTGTCGCTAACATTTAAGATACAATCCAACATTAGTCAGATACTGATCTCTAATGACGTATAAATAGATATCCACCGCGCACTACGAGAAATTCGGGACATAAACATACATTCGTATTTATTTTGGGATCTAGAAGTGCTTTCACACGTTGCACATCTTGCGCTCGGAAATTAAGAGAACACGCGCGGACATCCCGTTTGTTCGGATATCTCGCGGTCGGCTGTGAGCGAAATGTCAACAACTATGGCAGGCGTTTTACTATTTTCTATCATTTAACCTTCCGTGCACTCAATTCTGTAAAAATTTTACGTTGTACAAGTGAACAAGGAAACCCGAACACAGCATTTGAGGATGAACAGCAGCCCGAGAAGTTCAACGCCACACAGAAGCACAGCCGTCGCCCATGCCTCCAGAAAGTGTTACGGAGCGGAGGGATGTCCTGCCTTTGCAGACGGAAGGCGATGCGGCGAAACGAGAAATCTGCAGATAATACAAGAGTTCAAGCACTTGTACGAGACGAAGATGAAGGAGATAGACGACGCGGCTAGTGGCGATTGCGTCCAGGTTAGTGGAATGTAAATTTTCGGGTGTGGTCACATGAGTTTGACATATGTGCACTGATTTGAGCGGCACATTTAATTTTTTTAACCCAATATCGTTCGTTCGTAGGCCAAAATAAATTTGCAACAAGAATGGATTAGGGATTTGACAGATCAAAACGAAATGCTGGTTAGGGTCGTTGAAGAATTGGAGGTAGAGGCTGCGGAGAGAGTTATGATGCTCGAAGATAAACTACAACAAAGTGCTAAATGTGCTTGTGAGGTGCGTATTGAATTAATCCCGCATATCTTAGTTCCGATTTCGTTGATTTTTATAAACCGCTTAATAAATTGTGTGTGTGTTACCCCTACGCCTCCTGATCCATAAGCATCGTGTTGTTGTTTTGTGTCTGTTATTATTGTCGAAGCTCAAAGTATGTTACGTATCCCATATCTTGAGCTGTCATACTTTCTAAAATCTAATATCATTGTAGGTTATGGGAAGTTATAAAGATTTTTCGATTAACTTTCTTGCGGATTTCCAGAAAATGGGGTACGTACAGAACGATCTGAATAACTTGATCGAGGTACTGAATCGGGTGAAACAGTGCGGAGTTTTGAACACTGTGGGTCTGCAGTTTTACACAATTAACGTTGAGGATTTGATGAGCGGCAAAGGTGGTGCTCCCACGTGCAGAAATTTAAATACGGACAATGACGCAGAGTACAATTATGATTGCCAACGTAGCGAATGGTAGAAACATTCCAGAAATGGCATCTCGGGGGAATTCATGTATTTATTTTGTAGGGATGGAGACACAACACAAAATTGCAAGGTACCAATTTGGAGGTTGTAGACAATTATTGTACAATCCAGAAAGTTAACGAGGATACTTTCGATTATGGTTCGCGAAATAAGGAATCGAAACAAATTAATGTTAAATATTACCCTGGCGGTCAATAAATTGTCAGTTGTCGTGTAGTTGTATCGTATTGTCTCTTGTATTTTTCAAAATTAAATTTCATTGGCTCTGGTCTTAAACGATTCTTTATTATTGCAGTTCAATTTTTTTATGTATAAGGGAAGATAAATTGATTGATGTCTTTATTGTTGTAATGATATGTTTATTTCGCTTTGTTTCAGCATGAAAAGTTGGCGAAGGAAAAAGAAAAGTGAGTATGACTTTTGTATCACACACGTACACAGTTTGAAATATTCTTGCTTTCTTTGTGTTTGATATTTCTTTTTCTGGATGAAGCTTTTGTTCAATGCATAGTTGGCGCTTGCAATCCTATTATCAATTTCGTTATCAAGTTTTCCTTTCTCCTTTATAATTGAGCCCAGGTATTTGAAGTTCATTACTTGCTTCAGGTTTTTGTTATTTAGTTCGAGCTCTATTTGTTCATGTCCTCCTGACACCATCACCTCCCATTTCTTGTTTATTCTCACTCTTCCATTAAAATCCCCCATAATGATTAGTTTATTATCAAATCCGGTCTCGTTTTTGTAGTATTTCCCAAGATTCGTCTTTATTTGCCTTAGTTTTGCTCTCAGATAGTCCATACCCTACTACCATCATTGTCATTATATTGTTTCCCTTTTTTTAAATCTAGTCTTAATAGCCTCTCGCTAATGCACTTCCATATATCTTTTTACGAATCATTTTCAAATAACTTTCTACCAAAATTCTACCTCACTCAAAAACATTTGTGCTTTAATAACTTTATTGCAATTTCCAGGAAAGCAAATGAATTGCAGGAGAAGATCACGAGATTAAGTGCGAGGATTGATGAAAATGAGGAGGCCAAGAAAGCTTATATTCAATACGAAGAGCTCAAAAAGGTAAACATTTGTAATGATTTCTTTAAAGTGTATGTAGGTATACATATTGTGACGAATTTTACTTTTGGACATAAACCTTGGGTTCGCTACAATTAAAGATCATTAATTTCTAATACGTTAATTAACATTATTGATTACGCTCTTCAAATTATGAACACGACAGTTGAACTCAAACGTAGATATTCTTAAACTGAAGTTCATTCTGAAGTTTATGTAAGAGGATCCTTGTATAATGAAATTCCCTTCCAATAAATTCCATTCTCGAATTTTCTGGAACGGTAAGAAACACTGTAAATAGGAACAGTTTGAATCTCATAAATTCAAATAGCCAATGAATACGTGCATTTATAATTTAAACTAATGCTCTGTACAATTGCCACTAGATGCCGCGGCAACACCGTTAGATATTCCCACGACAATATATATGTCTTATAACTTAGTATTTAAAGAAAAATAGTGTCTTATATTTTTAATAACAATATTTTTATCGTAAGAACACTTACAACTACCTCCACCCTTACACATTTCCTAATCTTCAACCAATAGGATAACCAAATTAAAATGGCGCCATTTTAAAAATAAATGCATGTTTTTTCATATTCCAAGATGCTTTTATAACTAATATTGCTTTACTTACACCAAGTTTTGATCAACACTATATAACAATGATTAAACCAACGCTGAAGAGTTCATTCAAATTTGGATTAAAGCGTAAACTTTTTTTTTCAATCGACAGTTGCATGCTCTGCTTGTCATAAGTTTTATATAAGTTTTAACATGCACCCAACTTTAGGAAGGTAATATCGCCTACATACTTCCTTATAAGTTAATCTTACTTTAAGATGTTAATCTCTGTATGGTGTTTAGTCGTCTTTAATCTAAATTTGAATGAATTTTCAGTCAATGTTGGACATGCGTGACGCTCTAACCGTGGAAGTCGCCGAAAAACATGACACAATTCTCTCTTTGCGCCGCGAATTGCGCATGCTCGAGGATCAGTGCAGGAAAGCCGATCAACAGACCAATTTCAAGGATGACATCATTAAGGAATTGAGGAAGGAGATCAAACAGTTGAAGCTACAGGTAAGCACTATGTTACAAATATTTCTTGGTTATATTTTCTTTGACGTTCAACGAAGTTTGTGGGCTTCCACGGCGGTTGTTTATTATATGTTTCGATTCCAAGTTGGAACTGTATGCTTGTCTTATCTGTTCTAACTTAGATATTTGGATTTTCATTTAATTGTGAAATAATTGATGACGTCAATTCCATATTCAAACACTTTTATAGTCAGTTTCTGTTTTTGTTGTCGCAAATTGTAAAACAATTTCTGTTTTGCTTGTAAAATAACGTTTAAGTGCACAATATGAACCCACATCCATTCCTTTTTATTATCTACGTCCCTAAGAAATTTTCAAACTCATCTTTTTTCATTCCTGATCCGTCCCTTGTTCCTTTCCAGCAGCGTTGCAAGAAAACTCGTTCACCACGTACTCTGAAACGAACAGAGCAACGTTACGTGCACTCGTCACGTACAGATCCCGATACCAACATCAAGCACATCAAAGATGGCACCATAGTCATCAAGGATACCACTGTAGGCGACAGTGTAGCAACACAAGTCATCAAAGAGAAGTACTCGGACCCAACGAACCAAACTGTAGTCTACATTTGCGAAAGCGTACCGCGTAGGCAGAGATCTAAAAGTCGCGGCGACTTTTCCAGGTTGGAAGCGACACCTGTCGGGCAATCCAAGAGTAATAAGGAAGATTTGAGGAATTGCGAAGTATCGACGGGCGTTTCTCGTGGTTATAGTATGGATAATTCTCGGGATATCACGTTGGATTGTCCACGGAATGCTGCTAGCGAAGATGTTTCCAGGGATTCGGAGAATTTTATTCAAAGAAATTTCTTCACTTATCCCAGCATACGCGAGACTTGCATCAAGTATTCGAAAGACATCTTGGAAATGCTGAACAATCACGGATTAGACGATAAGAAGAAGGTTTTGGAAGGTGGCAAAATCGAAGAAACCAACTCAATTCCAATCAAGAGAAACGAAGTTGATAAAGGCAGGTACGACATGGAGCGGGGGGATCCCAACGACCTTCAACTAAAAGATTTCAAGCGGAATCAAAGAGAACCGATCAAGAACGACTTGGATACTTTCTTGAGAAACACTCTGACACGGCGCGAAAGGTATTTTTTGGAGACGTACAGGGACGAATGCAAATCGGGTAATAAAACGGAAGAAGGAAGAGGAGTTGATTTGAATTCTGACGATGTCTACTTGAAGAAAATCCATCAATATCAGATTCACCCGAACGAAAATCATGCCGACGTCACATACAAATCCAACGGTTCCCAAACTATGGGATCCTACCAACTCGATAAGGACACGCAAACTAGTCAGCTGAATTTGTGCGATTGTGATACGACCTGCGATCTATCGGTGAGTTCAAGTTATATTAGGAGGAAATCGGGAAATGAGATCAGAGCGAATCCCGATGAATTTGATCGAAAGAAGGATAATAGTGGCGATCAAACAGAGTGTATCTTACCCCCGAATATTATTAATGAACGTTACAACGTCGAAGATAACGTAAATGTTACAACTGATGAAATTTGGAACAATCCTACGATGGGTAGTGACGAAGTAATTTTTGAGGAAGCGGACATTGGTGCGTATTCGACTCCAATGTACGAAGAGACTTTCAACTATTACCGGCACCCTGAAATGTTGATTCCGACAGATGGCGTTCAAAATCGCGATTTCGATAGATACCTTCCGCCTCGCGTCATTCCAGTGAGACACTGCGTCTTGACACATTCTCCTCCCCCACAGCAAGCGTCGTATATGCCGCATCAACTCAGACAGACCAAAATGCTAAGTCCTAGGACGCTGCGAAAATTACCCCCGCCCAGAGTTCTTGCTCGGCCGCACCAGCAAGTTCCGTTATCGCTCAGAAGTCGATCGTTGCCGATTTGTACCGAAGTGTATGCGTCAAGGCACGATTTGCACAGGCCAGTCAGGTTGCATCAAGTACGCGGACATCCGATGGTGCACGCCAATGATTTTGCCGACGTGGCTGTCGTCGTGGGTGACAGTGGCGCGCGCAAGAAGATACCGCCTGACGAATTAAGAGGATTTGTCGAATTGAGTGGAAGGGAAAAGGTTAGAGAAGGACAATGTTTCGAACACTGGTCCACGATGAATAATACTTTTTAGTAGCTCATTATTATTAAGGTGTTTGCATTGTATTTGTGGGCAATTTTTTTTATTTGTATCGTTTCTTTATATATATGTTTGTGATAAAATATAATAAATTGCTATTTTAATCTTTATTTTGCGTAACCACGACTAGAATCGCCGTTATTAATCGTGATTCGCGATTATTTCGTTATTCATTTCCACGTCAGGCTATTTACGAACGCGCGAATGAATTTGGTTGCATAACCGTGCGGCGCGAATCGATCTAAAAAGTTTCAACGTTAAAAACGCAATTTCTTTCGGGTAATGACAGATTCAACTTCTTGCCTTGTACTAAAATAGGGCTTTGGAACTTTAGGCGGAAGAAGAGACGCAGATTGAGCAGTTGTCGCAGGAAAATACGCAATTGTGTGAGGAAGTGAAGTTACTGGTGAGTTAAACTATATTCAGGACTTGTATCCGATATTTAAAACTAAGATTCCTCGAACAGTATTCGCATTCAATAGGAAAATTCATTATAATGTTCAATGGCTCCAAATGAATTTTTGTCGTAGTCCTCGTAATTTTTTAAGTATCCAAATAAGCATACATTGTACGAAATAATTAAGGGATTTTTCATAAAATTGATAATATATTTAAAACAATGATTTCACGCATTTTTTAGTATAAGTATATTAGTTTCAATATTTCCAAAGCAACACAAGGACTGTGGGCTGGTATCACTAATACGCAGTATCGGGAAATCCACACACCACAAATTGATTTAATAAAATTCGAATTAAAAAAAATCAATTTGTGGTGTGTGGATTTCCGAATACTGCGTGTTAGACAAAATAGTTCAACAAATATTTAATTTTGGTTTATACCAGTAGTATAATTATGGTATAGTATATTTTCGCTTGATAGGAGTGGGTCAAAAATAATAAAATTTCTACTGTAGTAGAAACTGTTTGGTACGTATATTACACCAATATTATAGTACGTATATTAAACGTATATTACATAGATATATTATACGTCTAAAAATAAATACGTTGATAGTGAACGCTTATTAAATATAGCTTTAATTTACCAAAATATGGTTGAATGCATATTTATTAACTATAATGCAAATTCGTGTTTTACTTGGATTTTTCATGTACTGCAGTAAGAGGAATATAAACTAACAGTTTTAGGGAATATAAGCTAGAGTTATGCAAACGATTTCTTATAATTTATTATTAGTTATTTCTTACTAGCCTTCTAGTGGCAAAAGACAACTCACTTCGAAACTGGGTTGCATTAAGATTGCGATTTCTACATGCCAGTTGCGACAGCTATCGATCGTCGCTCGGAGGTGTTGATCGATTTTGTCCTTGCCTTCTTCGAACATTTTTCAAAAAGCGATTCTAAAGTCTAGAAATTACGCTTCGGCTTGCCCCAAAGTTTTCACTAATACCTCGTTGTGTCTTCACTTTCCAAGCCTAAATCTCTTACAGATTATGTTGCCATTTCACCCTTGCAAATTGCAAATCTCCACTTCTAATCGCAACGGTAAACTTTTAGATACTTACCAAGGAACAGGTTAAAACACGCACCAACATGTTATAATGTATCGGAGTATTCCTTGTTTAAAAAGGTTGACATCAGCTTATAGTAATCAATTACGTAGAATATCCGTTAATAGTTTCGAGTAGTGTACTCTAATGTTGGTGTTTATATTGCGTGCTTAAGACGATGCTTATGTTGAGGTACACTTTGCAATGTACTTGAGCGCTCCTGTTCAAGTACATTGCATATGCTCAGTACACGCTAACGCATGCTTAAGCACGAGCACCGCCCTGAGCTCGGACTATAAATACCACCCTAAGGCTGGTATTTATGGTCCGTGCTCATACTCAAGTATGCATTGGTGCGTACTGAGCATGCACATTCCTTATAGCGCGGGCTCTGTACGCGCCAACGGGTACTTGAGCATGAACCCCACATTGGGCGCCGACTATAAATACCACCGTAAGGAATCTTCAGTTTTAAGCTCGGATAGCGAGAGCGAAAGTCAGCATCGCCGAATGCGAATCGATTAAAACTTTTTAGAAAGTGCACGTGGCGCGCATGCGTTCTTCCCTGTTAGATAGGGAAATCCCGGTACCTGCACCACGCCGTCCTCGTTGCTACTGTCAGGAAACTCAAACCCACAGCGTGCAAGTCTTCGGCAAGTGCAGCTGCATGAACATCGTGAAGGCGAAGGAAGCCGAGCAAGTCTTAGTCGAGAAATTAGAACGCGAGCTTGGCGATATGTTGCAAGAAACGCATTTGAAGGATAGACAATTATACGAACTGAATGAACTGATAACTTTGTTGGTGAAGAAACTTTTCTGTGTCTATAAGGCTCTGAGGCAACTAGATGGAAATACTGAAGAGATGGTAGGTGTTTTACTCATCTGGGGTCGGTAGATCGGTTATTTATGCTTATTTTAGTTGGCGGAACTGGACGGTCGTTGCGAGGAATGCCAAGCGGACAAGATAAATGCGAAGTATCGACAAATAATTTGTGTCTTACTGTGTGGGCTTAGAAAATCGATTAGTGGTATCGAAGATCGAAGCGAAGGATCCTAATTTATCTCTTCGTTGTTTCCGCCCTAATATTTGTCACAATCAATAAATCGTGTTGTCATTACACCGTTGTAGTATTTCTTTTACGATCAAAAATACGCCACGTGGGAATTTCCTTATTCGTCTGTTCTAACACATAAATAATTTATTTTTACAGCGGTACGACGAGGAAACGGATTTATACGCTCGTAAGGTATTGTTTCCCGTCTCCTAGCGAATTACGCTTCAGTCGATAGAAACATTTGTATTATTGTAGGTCAAGGAATTACAGGCCGATAATGAACTGCTGAAAGAAACGATTATGAAAGCGAAAAAGAATCTAGACAAACTGGAGGAAAAGGCGGAAGAATACGTAAGATTCCCTCGAGAACAAAAAATCTATCTTTAATGTGCGTTGTTAAATTGACTTTAACAGCTTGAGGACCGTGACGATATCAAGAGGAAGCATCGTGAGAGTTTGGAGACCATAGAAACACTGCAGAAGGAAAATGTAATCCGTATTTCATCATATACAGGGAGAATGTTTAAATCATCAATAGTACGAGGGTTGCCTTTTATATTTCGGGAATAGAGAACAGAAACTAAAATTAATCTAGTACATGGCTTTATTGTTTTACAAAATATTCCCCATAAAGATCAATACGCCTTTACCTGCGCTTGAACCAGTTTTCGAAGCACTTTTTCCACTCCGATTGCGGTACCTCCAAAATATGCATTTTGAAAGCATCAACCGCTTCTTCAGCCGTCGAAAAACGTTGACCACGTAGTTTTTGTTTGATGTGCGGAAATAAAAAAAAGTGCCAAATCATCAACTTTTTCAGTCACCAAAAATTCTCTTGTTTGAGCTGATGCGTGAGAGCTCGCATTGTCCTGGTGGAGAATGATCCGTCTGCGGTGGTTGGTTTCCCTTATTTTTTCGAATACTTCTGGCAAACAAATGGTTGTGTACCATTCGACGTTGCACCAATGGTACAGTTGCCACATGTCCGGTTTTTCCGAAGAAACAGGACGATACAGGCGTCAGTTGTCAGCACCTGGAATATAAAAGGCATCCCTTGTATTAGCCTTATTCTTTACAATATGAATTTAAAATTTTCCTCAACTCTGTATATCATCAGCATATATTTCTTTTATAAATTGATAAAACATATAAAAGCATTTATGCACATATATAGGTGAGAAATAAACAGGCACTTCAACTGTCAGAAGAAGAGAAGAACGCTCATTTGACCAGGTTCCAGAAGAAAATGGTAAATTATGGTGTTTTTAATATGTGGAAGCATTATTATCCTTTCTTTATTCCTCAGTTCATATTAAGATATTTATATACGTGACAGTAGCGACATCTATTGCGTTTTGAAAAACTGATTTACGTCACGAGATGGCGCTATTTGCAATTTTTGACGTCATCACTTATATTATCCGTTTGTTCTTCATTTATAGGCTCACCTAATCTTAAATTGTGTTCGTTTAGGTACAAGAATTGGACGAGTACGAAAAGAAGCATAGAGATAGTTTGGATAAGGTGAATAATTTGAAGGGGGAATTGCAAAAATACAGAGAGGAGCATCGGGATTCCCTGACGAAAGTTAAAACTCTAAGCGATGAGGTGAGATCATTTTTGGATTTTTCTTCTTCGTCAGTTTCCCGCAACATTGAAACAATGCCTTAGTTGAATCATACTTGAGGGGACGACAGAAACTAGTCGCTTTAAGTAATAGTGTCGTGAATTTTACTTTCGGGCATAAACCTTGGGTTCGGTACTATAACGCTACATAAAAGTAAACACCCGTATCATCTTGTCAGTTACCAATATTATTTTATATTTTCAGAATCGATTACAAGCAGATCAAATAGCCAACCTAACCGAAACACTGCGAAAGGCTTCAGAGAAACCTCCCACCACATCGACTGGAGTCCACGCTAGGGTGCAGATTAAAGATGTAGGCGTAGATCCGCAAGCTCCGGCCACGAGACACGTGGGCATCACAAACGCCCCGGAAACCAAAAACGCCAGCACCCTAAGCGAAATCGAATCAATGATTATACCAGCTTTCATGTCGGGACACCAACATCCACCAAAGAAGTTTAGAAGCGTCGGTGTTGAAACGGAGGACCTAGGACAGTCGAAGAATCGAAGGCACCCGCGAAAGTACGAGGCAACGAGTACGGCCGAAAGCAATGGGGACAGCACTGAAGAGGGAGCGCGCATGACGGTTGAAAAACCGCAGACTGCGAAGAGAACCAAAGTTGTCGCAATGGTGGACGCTCTCAAACCGACAACGTTGGAGACATACGGTTGCGGACGCGACGTTAAATGCGAGGTCTTTGACTTCATCCCAAATAAATTAACCGCGACTGTTGACGACGCTCAAATAGAAGACTACGTCAACGAGGAGATAGTTGAGGTCTTGGTCGAACCGTTTGCGCCAAGAAAGAAAGTCTACGAAAATCACAAGCGTGCGATCGCACAAAGCGACGAAACCGAAGTGTTATACGATGCCAAACACGTGTATCGGACATCCAACGAGTCCGTGGAATCGGAAAATCCTTTTACGGCGTTGGAGAAACCGCAAAAGACGGTGAGGATAGCTTTGGAGCCTAAAGATGAGGATTACGGGCGCAAGAGGAGAACAGCGCATCCCATCGATACGGAAAGCGATGGAAATGTATCGGGGACCGTATATTATTCTGTGAGAGAGGATTCCAGAGCTGATGAGATGGCGTTTGGAAAGAAAGAGGCGGTTAAGCTGCACGGGCAGCCTAGGAGAACAGCTGCTGTCGATAGGAAGGACGGTGAAAGTGGAAGCCGTTCGACGTCACCCAGAAGTGCAAGTCCGCCGGCATCAGGGCCCGCTGAGGAATTGCAAAATGTCGTGCAAGATTTAAACGAATCTGTCAGTAGAATCATTGAGGTAATTATCACTTCCTTACTTTTATTAACGTTTAACGGTTAAGTGGACAAAGTTGCTCAGAAAATAGTTATAGTTGATGCTAGTGTCGCGTTTATTATCCGGTGCAAGGTTTGTGAGATATTCAAGAAAAATTGAAAACTACCAAAAACATCAACGTCAAATATGTTCACAACCCCTATAAATAAAATAAAGGTGAAAACTGTTTCTAGTACAGTTTTTTTAGAATCTAATAATGTCATTTAATATATTCTGTATCTTTAATATTAAGAAAGTCACCCATATACGGAGGTAGAAAATGGGCATTCGGTATATATTCGCAATATAAATCTTATTGTTAGTTTACAAACGCGGCAGTCTTAAATCAATAATATAAACAAGGTTTGAAAGCAAAGTACGATAACGGTTTTTTGTTTCAATATTAGGCAGCGACTGGCGACTGTAAACTTCAAAATTGGCAGCCTGTATATGCAAACTGTTGAGATTTTGAGGGCAATAAAGATTTAAAATATCAACAAAACACAGACGACGAAACCAAACTCTAAAACGACTCAACATTTAACTGACATTTGAGAATTCTATTGATATTTTAATTTATCCAACAAATTTAATATGTGAAAGTGTTAGCTTTTCACCATTGTAGACTTGCCTCAACTCTCAACCATTCACAAACCGAAAAATACTGCCCTCTCCTTTCCAACGCTGTTCTTAAAGTGAATGAAGTGTAGATACGTTGATTACACAAGCTTTGTTTTGTCCAGAAAATTAAATACCGAGGTTATAGTCCGTCAATAGATATAACGATTTTTCGATTCTTATCTGCTTTACCCACAACTATTTCCCCGTCCTTTTCAGTCGTGAAACGGCAAATCGTTATATTTATAGACACACTTTAACAAGAGAAATGTGATTGGTTGATTTTCAACATACATTGAACGTTTAGAAGATTACATCGATCTGTGCGACCGTGTGCACCCTCTACAGGGTTAAAAAAAAAGAAAAGTCTAAGGAAGTTTTTTTTTTAATTTTCAGAAAACTCCCAAAGAGAAAGCCACTAGGGAAAAAATCGCCAAATTGGAAGCCCAATTACGAGCGGTAAATACCTACCTCAATTCGGTAATGTTAGCGCATGCGCGTGCTTTAAAAAACGCTTTTTTTAAAATAATTTTTCCGTTTGTTTCCGGGTTAATATTTTATCTTATTTTTCCTCCATTATCATCAATCTAACAGATCCGTATTAACGAGAATCTGGACACGACACAAAGCGACGGACTTAATCATGCCTCAATTAATTTGCAGGCGCTTGCGCAGAAGGAGCGCGACGTGGAAGTCGAGCGACACAAACGCAATCAGGAGGTGGAGAATCTAAAATTGACGATACGGGAAATGGAGAAGGCGCTGCAGAACAAGGAAGAGAACAGTGTCAACCTCCAGAACGCCGTGAGTACTCGATTTTTTTTCGCCTGTAAAATCTTTGATAATCCTACGCTTACGCCAATTACGCATAGAATATAAACCCAGCTTGTCGCTTAAAATTTAGTATCTAGAAAATAAAATAAAATATTTGTAACGTCCGATGCTGACCGTAACAAGGTGGACCTCTATCTGAACTCCATAAGCATTCTCGAACGATCCGAGGAGCATTACAAGAACGAGGTGTGTATAACCGAAAAAGGGAAAGTAAAAAATGATACGTAATATATTCCGATAGGTGGCGCAACAACGTGTTACCATCGCTAATTTGCAAGAGGCTCTAACCGCTGCCAAACAACAGTTGGACGAACTGAAAGAGAAGTGTCAGAAAGACGTGAGTTCCATGTGGACTTCGTGGTTTCAAAGCTCAAGCTAGGAGAATGTGATAAAATAATGCATGACGCAATACCCTGCCAGATGTTGTGGCCATAAAACGAAAAGTTGTAAAATGAGTGTTGCATGACGAAGTTCATGTCCCAAAACCCCGTAGCCTCTAACGTGATATGATGGAGTTTTTCTCTGTGTGTGTGCCTGAAAGATAAGATTTTTATTTTATTCTTTTTATTTATTAGTCGGACGATTTTTTTATGTTGGTAATGAATTTTAGTGACAATTGAGTGAAAATAGTTTTAAAATCGTATTGCTGTCGGTTTACGATAGAATGAAATGTAATGTGTATATTTGTTGGAATTAGACTGTAAGTACGTGTATATCTTGTCTATTTACGTAAAAAAACCGCCTTTTTACGTTCATATTAGTGTTGACGGTGCGCATGTTTTTAATGCTCTGCTGCAGCGCCATCTATAGGATAACCTTAGTAACGCTGCAGCAGCGCCACTCCGAGGTCAACCTCAGTAAACAAAATCGTACACAGTATTTGACTTATCACTGTCTGTAGTTACTTTACCATTTACAAAAGTTGCCATAACAGCAGATATAAATACGTACATAAGTGAAAACTATTTCTTTTTTAAACAGAAAAAAAGAAAACTAATTTAGAAGAGTGTTGATAAAGATGTGTATAAAACAAGATCCAAAATGACGCCGCTTCACTAGTATGATGATTGCACAAAAGTGATTGATATGTCTGAAGCTTTGATAAAATTATATCAAAGATATATTCCGCATAACCTATACTGAATTCCATTCTCCGTCAAAACAGAGGTCAGTTTTTATTACATAACACATTCTTCCATAATCGTACCTGTTTCTATGTATTTGTCTTTCTTTTCCTTAGTAAAGATTACAAGGATTGCGCAGCACAATAAACACACTGTTCGGTTACTCCTCCCGCACAAAATAATAATGACGTCAGATGACCATGATATGCATATACATATAAACATTAATGAAAAATGTTCATATATACGCGCAGAATGCTTTTGGATCGCACGGGGTGGTGAAAAAGTGGCAGGCCCCGTACACTGATGAAGACTAGGAAGTCCGAAACGGCTGTCTGTACGTGGGAATGTCTGTCGCTACTAATGCTGTGCATAACCAGCTGTGTTGTGTGATACAAAAGCATTATGTGCGTATATATTTACATTTTTCATTAATGTTTATGTATATGCATATAATATCATGGTATATTACCTTCTTGCCAGAGAGTATTGGCACAAGTAATTTTCAGAATTTTTATTTTGTTATAACTACACGTCATATGATGTGCTGTGTATGAAAATTATAAAATACTTTTCACTTATATTTAATAACTTCTTACATATGAAAGATTAATTTTTTTTCTCGTATACATTTTATATATTTTGTTCTTATATGTACCCTAAAATGCTTTCTTCTGACCTTCATAGGTCGATTTTCGAATTTACGTACAGAACTATACATCACAATTCCAAAGATTGAAAACTATTTTCCCTCAAATAATATTCTTCAACGGATTTGCCCTAAATTAACCATTAATTAATTTTAAATTAATTTTAACACAATATAGTGCCAGGGGCTGTACAAATATAGTATTAACATTTTGATATGTTACTTATTTTTGTGGTTTTTAATTTAATAATCTCTAATCTACCTGTTTTTGTTGGTTTTTTAAAATATTTATTTTTGGAAATTGTTGGTTCATATCGTTGTTTATATTGCTTTTGAAGCATTGATCTTGTTGCAAAAACGATAATTCATTATTGTACAGAGTGATTAGGGTATAGTGAATGGCGGAAACGCAAACTCGTCTTGTTTTTTACAATACACGCTGTATATTGTTTTCGTTTTCAGTTACATATTGCCCTTCGCTTTTCCACGCATTCTTGAGGTTTACTTTACACTACTAATCAGCCTGTATATAAGAATTCTTCAATTTCAATAATTTATTTTATGCCGTGTTTATTTTAAATATTCTCGATTGTTTTAATAGATTAAAACAAGTATTAACAACAAAAAAATTATTCCTGTAAGCAAGTACAAAATGTAACTGATTGTTACCATATATAATAAAGTTATTATTTTTATTAAACAAATGCATAATATTTGCTGGCATGCCTCCTCTCTTAAAACGTATTAGGTGGTACTAGGTATACGTAAATTGGAAAGATCAAGTGAGTTTTTATTAATATCGAAATAAATGCATGTAAGTAATAGCTATTGTTCGGCATTCTTAGGTTTCTTGCCCCCAAAATACGTCTCGACGCATTGCTCAACATTGTAATGTTGCAAAATTGTAATGTCATACATTATAACGTTAAACTTTCTATGCATAAGAGTTGTTGGAGTAAATGTTTTGCAGCAAATATCTTCAACTATAAAACCAATTTTTGTGCGTAGCAATGCGTGTAGCGAAGGAACATTCATTTTTTTTCAAATATATAAATAAATTAATTATTAGTAAAGATTGCAAGGACTATGCGGCAGCACAATAAACACACTGTTCGGATGACTCCTCCCGCACAAAGTATTAATTAATTCGGGACGACACGTGTTTCGGGAATACGTGTATTCCCATTATCAAGTGTGTGCTGGAGGAGTAATACAAAGAGTGTGTTTAATTTCATTATTGAAAAAAAACTCCCTACCACTGTGTTACTTCAATGGCAAACTTAATGCTAATAGTGCTAAACTCTGCAATTTCTTTAAAAACATTCACCACCCGCATTTTTATAATCGTACAGGAGGAGTTTGGCCGAAAAGTATTCTGACGATGTATTTTCATCGACAAGCCATTCGATCAATAGGCGATTTGACGTATTTTTCGTTTTTTACCTAATATAGCCGAACATTAGTAATCGGGGATTAGTGTTGTTGACACACTGATATGAAGGTAGAAACAATTTATGTTTTAAATATCTTATTGACATTTTTTACAGCTGGAAGATAAATGTATCCTCTTAGAAATTTTAAATGTTAGCGTTGGCGATCTAGAGAAGCAATGTTGTCACTACTACAATCAGGTAATGGACCATAATACGGTTTCCTTTCAATCATCGGAATTTGCTACGTTTTAATACATAATATTTGCAGTATTTAAATTCCGCCGCTACAATAGAATTCTTGCGGGATGAAATCCTCGCTTTAGAAGTACACAAATTCGATCTGACACAAGACGTTCTCTTACTAGAAGCTAGGCTCCTCAAATACCAAGAAGTCTCTAAACAATACGAGGTACCCGTAGTGGAAATTAGTGTTCGCAGTAGTTACTATATATTGTTTGAAATATGTATGTAGTTGCTTATCGCATGGTATCTTAAGCATTAGTTGATCGACTCGATGAAATAATTCTAAATGTACTATGTATAACGAATGCTTTTCTTACTTTTGTATCAGTGTATATGTGGTTTGAAAAAGGAGATAAAATGTTTACACGTAGAGGTTGGCCTGTTTAAAGGGGAGGTAGATAATTTACAGAATTATATCAGAAGATGCCACCAGGAGATCGATTCGACTAAAACTATTTTGGTAAGTGTCTCTCGTTTAAGTTTTTTTTCTCTGTCGAACGTTTTCATTTAGGTAAATATAAAGACAAATGCAATCATGTCCAAGATACGATTTTCAATAGTTGCAACAAGTAAGGTTTGTAATCGGTAAATAAGCATGAAAAATGAGATCAGATTCTCTGTTTATTATATCTTGGTAGTAAAGAAAGTGACAGATAACATTACATATAACGTTACATATTCGTGAGGAAGAACCATTTTTACGTACGATTAAACAGTTCGTATATAGTTTTCTTTTTCAATTGATTATGAAGTACCGATTTGATTATCCCTATGCACGAAAATTAATCCTGTGATATATGCCAAGATATAAAGAACGAAGAGCGAGACTTACTAGTGTGTATTTTATAATATTTATCATCTTACTGCTCTATAAGATAAAGTCTATTTACAAAAGCAGACGAGCTATGTCATGTTGTCAAAGTTTTGTTTACATCTGCTCAAAAGTTTGGTTTGTTACTTCTCGTATTATAGGTTAACTTAAAATATGACACTACTGCACAGGTTATGCAACTCTTGCAGAATAAAATTTCCCAATTCGATAATGAAAAGACAGTTCGCGTATTGGGGTATTTAGCATTGTAGGTAATTCTGATTTTACTAATTGTTTGAGACTAGACAATCTAACATTTGTATCTCGTCTATTGTTGTAATAATTACGTGATAGAACAGATATAAATAACGTACTTACCCCTGTTTGAACGCCTACTTAACGTGAATGCATAATAATTTCCATATACCAAAACTAAATAATACTGAATTCATATTTCCGACTATTGCTGTATATATTTTTATTTGATTTAGTTTTGTACTTCCGAATTTTGGTATACTGCGGAATCGCGTTCTCATTCTCAGTTGTTGTCAGATTTTGTTAGACACTGTAAAAGTAAACACAATTTTATATTTCTATATTCAAAATAAGTTAATCAAACTGCTAGTTACCTTATCACCTTTAGTACAGTTTGTATTTTTCACAGGGTTATTAGAGTTTTTTTAAATGTGTAATAGTAAAAAGCACTTTTGTCTTTGTAGAATGTCAAAAAATACTTCAGGTTCCTTATTGTAAACTGGTTTTTGCAATTATATTGTTGCTTTACGATAGACACTTATAGTGAATAAGAGACAAAATTTCATGAAACAAATGTGTTTTTTTTGCTGTTTTAAACCAAGAAACATCGGTATTGATGGCTGTGCCTGTCGAACAATCGATAGAGTTGCAATTAATAACTGTTGAAAAATTCAAATGTATATCGCTTACGGCAATATTTAATCAGAAACGGATATTAATAAGTGTGTGTATATTGAATAGTCTACACTTACATATAAAAGCGATAGTTAAAAATGGCCGCATCCTTAGTTGCATCATTCGATGAAAACTATTCAAGTAAATAATTCTTAACTTAGGGCAAATATTTGGGATCAGAATGCAGCGAATACTGCATCAAACAGAACGAATCGGTAGTAACCCTGGCCCAAGACACGATCTGTTATACCGAAGATCTCCAGTGCCAAATAGCGGTGTTGGAGACGGCTTTGAAACGCGAACAGAAAATAAACGTGGTACAATCGAGCCGCATCGAAGAGCTCCAAGGCATCATCGGCACCAAGAATCTCGAGCTGAACAGGGCGAACGACGCGTACCAGGACGTCAAGGCGAAACTAGATGCGGCCATTTCTCGGTCGAAGAATCTCGAAGACGCCCTTAGGGAATTGCAGGAACAATTGAGCGAAATCGAAATGGATCACATGTACCAGGGGGATAAGACCGATATATGCCACGGGGAGTTAGATATGTGTCTGGATAATCTGCAAAGCGTGAAGTTGAAATTACGAAACCAGTATAAGGCTATGGCGGATAAGATGCAGGAATTGGCGCAGTTGCAGGCCGAATGCAAGATAAACGCGAACAATGCCGAGGTTTTCAAGCGCGATTTGGAGAACGCCAGGATCAGATATAGAGATGAAATAATTGAGTTAAAACATACCGTGCGTGTTTCGTTTTAAATGTGGTGTTTTTACTTAATAATACAACCCACGTGATCAAAGTAATTTTGGTTGTATGCATATTAACGTCGGAAAGTACTAAATATGTAACACAAATTAAGGTAAATTATTATTTTTGAACTAAAAATTGCCTTACGGCTCACCGCGCAAGAGGGATAATGTGTATTAGTTTTTGACCGCCATTTTGAAACGGAAATATGTAGCGGAAATATATATAATTCGCTCCTTAGTGGTGGATTGTTCTACATTTTCCACCTTTCTTTCCTATAGTTCTTGTAGCGCTTTTGCCCTGTTTACTATTTTCCTTCACTCCTATCCGCAATTAACCTTCTGAACTCTGATTTTCATTGTTGTTATATATTTTTCTACTTACTCTTTCCATTTTGCTTTTGGTCTTCCTTTAAGCCTGCCTTCCACTGGGTTCCATTCTGTTAAAGTTCTTAATGGATTTTCTCTTCTAAGCATATGTCCATAGCATCGAATCCTTTGTCTTTATATAGGTATCTAAATACATTCTCGTGTTTTAAAATTTCTTCTATTTCATAGTTCATAAGGGGTCTCCATTCATTATCAGTTCCTTTTTTGGTTCTATGATAGTTCTTATAGTTTTTCTTTCTAATATCATCAGCCGGTCTTCGTCTCTTTGTGTCAAAGTCCAAGTTTCTGCCGCATCTGTTGGTTGTTGTAAAAATTCTTAATTTAGTCTTTTACTGAGGCTTTTGTTTGTAAGTAATTGCTTGCTATTGTAAAATGCTTTATGTCCTGACTATCGTATTTATTGTTTATTAGCACTCCTAGATATTTGAATCTTTCAACCTCCGTGAATTTGTGATCTTTAATTTTTATTTGTGTGGTTATCGTTTTTTTCTTTTCTACTGCAGAACATATATTTCTTTATTTATATTTCTAGACCTCTTGTTTTGGCCTTTTCTTCCATTGCCAAATCGTCGGCGTACGCTATTATTTGTATGGATTTGTTCTTCACCGTTCCTCTGTTTCTTATCTCTTTAATTACACGGTCTAGGGAGGTAATAAACAGCAATGCAGATAATGCATCTCCTTGTGTCGTACTTCTCTGTGCATTTGGAAGCTCGTATTCGAGAATACGTGGAATTAATCAATGCAAATTACTCATGCGATGTCACTGAGTTCCAAATCTAAAATCAGAAGTCGGAACGTAGTGCTATTATAGCTATTATAGATTTTGGAGTAACTTAACCTGTTTCACTTTTATTTGTACTAAAAATATCCCAATTTTATTCTATTATTGAAACCATTTCGGTATTTTTTTTATGTATTAGTGTAATATGGGCCCCATACCTAAGTTAAGTCACGTGTTTTGTATTATTAAGCAAAAACCCTGTATTTTTACTCATTCAAAACATATTTTGTTTATATTTCATTTGTTTTTTTAGATACGCGATTTGAAGGAGAAATTAGCGAATACCGAAAACAAGATCGACGATTTGAACAAGGAAGTTAAACGAACGCAAGCGTCTTTAGTCGACGCCAGCCACCACGAAACCAAAATCAAACAAGACTTCCACGCGCGCGAGAAAAAATTAACGGAAAAGATCCACAGCGCTCAAGCCGAGGAGATGCGCCTGTTAGACGTGGTCACGCAATTGGAACAGGAAATCGTCAATATGAAGGTCGAATTGGACTCGCGAGGAGCCCAACTGGAGTCGGCCCAACAGACCGTCCTGCAGATGAACGGCGACGCCCTAATGAAACAACAGATCACCCAGGACGAGATCAATAAACTCAAGAACGAAATCAACTCACTGATACAGCAACAGGGCGTGCACAAGGCGGAGAACGAACGGTTGCAACAGCAGATCGAGTGTATGAAATGTTGCATGCGTCAGAACGAAGGCGAGCACCAGGGTACGAAGCAGCGACTCGACAAGTGCCTGTGCGACTTGAAGAATGCCGAACAGGAGAAGAATTATCTCGAACAGCGAAACGTTACTTTGATGGGAACTTTGGATAGGATGCAGGCAACGCTTCAATTGAAATCGGAGAGTATAGCGACCATGGAGATGGAATTGCTCGAAGTCAAAACGAGTCGGGACGAGATTTGTAACGAAAGCAGGAATGTCGTGTTCAATGTGAAGGCGTGGTTGGACGAGCAGAAGAAAATCAACGGGCAATTGAAGGAAAAGTTGCAGAAGAAGAACGCTCTGATAGCTAAATACGAACAGGATCGAAGGTAATGTTAAAAAAAAAAGTTTATTTAGTTCTGTTTATACATTTTATGTTTCCATTAATAAAATGTCTTTTGACAACTGTATAACAAGCTTTAATAGTGTACAGGGTGAAGGCAAATTAAGAAAACCATCAGTTGTAATTGCTTTCTCGTTGCAAATACCGCTTATTTTTCGATTGATTATCTGGTACTATAAAATGGTACCTAGAATTCCGTAAATCGTTAATAAAATATTAATTATTATTAATATTTTATTATTATTAATAATAAAATATTTAGTTATGTAAAGCAAAATACTTTAAAACTAGTTGTACAATCGAAAATGTCTATTGTTTTGATTGGCCAGCTAAATTTCTGTTAGGAGGGACCGTTGCGAGTGTATTTCGAGACCTGGTTATCCGAGACAAAGGGGCGGTGCGTTGCAACCGAATTACTTTACCGAAAACAACGCGCCGCCGCTGAGCAGATCGCCGTGGAGTTTGGACTCTAGAGGTTCGGGTTCCGAAAGTCCGACCAGTAGTGTCTCGAGTACAGCTGCTGATTGGTACGAGTACGAAGTAAGTGTATCGCGTTTTTACTTAATTACCTGGCCAACGTAATCTGTGTTGCATAAATACTTATGTTGACAACACTAGGTACAAAGCGTTTTTTTTTTTTGAAGATATTTGCCTGTTCTAATAAATAACATCTTTTAATTTTTGTAATAGGTAATTTTACTGTTTGTTTTCACCGATACCAAACAATAAAACTAGTGTGTTCTATCTGAATTGTGTACTTGTATCAAGTTTGTAATTTTTATATAGGATGCGGGATATGACGCCGTGGTTGAAGAACCAACAGCAGAACTTTGGATACACCGCGTCGAGAGTATGACTGAGGAGTTGCAACGTAGCAATAGATATTGGAAAAAGAAGATTAATGACAACGAATTTATGGCAACCAAAGACAAATAAAAAAAACATTTTCTTTTTATATATACATATATGATACATATATATTTATTTATGATTATATTTCTACCTTTTTTATCTACTTATATATAGATATACGTGTTTTATACCGAAGTGTGTTTTACAATAATCATTTTATCATATATACATCTTCAGCATTTCTTTTTATAATATAATGAATTTAGGAGAGGAATTACTTTATTTAATTAAAGGTGTGTTGAAAAAAAAAATGTTTTCCTGACTTTTTAAATTTAATTATTAACTTTTAAAGATACGGTGTTTACTTACATTACGGGACTTCTAGAACGAAGCAAGTATTTCATATTTTCACACTTCAAAATGTAATATTTTGCACTTTCAGCTATCACATTGAAACACAAAGATATATGTTTTGTTTTTCAATTACAGCAATTTTATTATACGAAAATTTTATACAAGAATATATAATTTTGTTTTTTTAAATGTATTTTTTTGCATATTTCATAATTTAAATTGCTGTAATTACAATAACACAATAAAAATTACAATATTCTATTTACTAAAAATGCTACTAAAATATGTACTTGAGATTTTTACACCTATTTTCTATTTGCAAAATAAGCTCACATTTTAATAATTTAAACCATAACAGCCACTACAATTTATCAAAAATATACGAATACATATACCGTATGATCATCGATTTAAAGTGAGTCGTCTAAATTCTTTTCAAAGCAATTAGTTAGATTAAAAAAATATTACTTATGTAGATGGGCACAAGATGGCGCTTGAATTGTGCTGGTTGGGATAATTTTGGACGATGAAAAAAGTAGCTATGACGCGCGCCAAAAGTAAATATAAAATTATGTATCCTTTGTAAGTTAATCAATCGGCAAGAAAATGGCGTTGATGCAGAAATAGTATCCAAATTATACCTCACGATT
Source organism: Osmoderma eremita (assembly GCA_031763485.1). Lineage (NCBI taxonomy): Eukaryota > Metazoa > Arthropoda > Insecta > Coleoptera > Scarabaeidae > Osmoderma > Osmoderma eremita. The sequence goes on from JARFOC010000556.1 coordinate 228,955, forward strand.
GGATACGAGTCAAGGGGGTGTACAGTCCGATAAATATCAAGTTCCGCAGTGGAAAGAGGAATCTACGGATGGCGATGGGTGATTCTAGTAACGATAGATGATGTATTTTTATGAGGAATTTTTGTTGTAAGTTTCTATTTTATTAATTGTAATTTGTGTATGTTTACATTTGTTTTTTTTTCTACACTTCTTTTTTATATTAACGGTTGAATCCGAAGTAAATTGGTTCAATTTCAAAGGGATACGAGAGATGCCTTTTATATTTCAGAAATGGGCGTTCCAGGTGCTGCCACCTGGAACGCCTTTTTGACAGTATACTTACTCAGAACATTTTGACGTACAAGCGTTATTTGTGTTACTTACAGTGACTTAAAAAATCATCTTGGCCAAAAAATGGAATTAACTCGTGAACATTTTCGCGTCATTATTTTTATCAATTTTCGACGGGGATTATTTCAACAACAGTGCATCGATGAACTTAATTCGGCATTTGGCGATGAAGCACCATCAAAAACTAGAATTCAATCGTGGCCGTGCTTTACTCACCGACGAATTTCGTGAAAGCCGTCCAAAATCAATTGTAGTTCCGAAAAACATTGATGCTGTGCGGGAACTGATATTGCAAGATCGGCATGTGACGTACCGTGAGATTAAAGTATTCTTGGGTATTAGTGGGACCAGCATACATTCAATATTCCATCAACATTTGAGCGTAAAAAAAAATTATTCGCGTTGGATTCCACATAATTTTACCATCGGTCAAAAAGAGGCTCGTGTGAATTGGTTGAACGAAATTCTCCAAAAATACGATGCAAAACATGTCTATGACATCGTAACAGGTGACGAATCATGGATCTATGCATATGAGCCCGAAAGTAAACAGCAGTCGACTGTATGGCTCTTTCAAGATGAGCCAAATCCAACAAAAGTTGTTCGCGCCGGAACACTTCGAAGCAAATGATCGCTTGTTTCTTCGAAAAAGCCAGACATGTGGCAACTACCATTGGTGCAACGTCGGACTGTCAATTCTGAATGGTACACAACCATTTGTTTGCCAGTAGTGTTCGGAAAAAATAAGGGAAACGAACTGCCCAAGATGGATCTTTCTCCACCAGGACAAGCTCTCACACATCGGCTCAAACAAGAGAGGTTTTTGGCAACTGGAAAAGTTGAATTGATGGGTACAGCCCTGATTTGGCACCCAATGACTTATTTTTGTTTCCGCACATCAAACAAAAATTACACAGTCAACGTTTTTCCACGGCCGAAGCGGTTGATGCTTTCAAAATACATATTTTGGAGGTACCTTAATCGGAGTAGGAAAAAGCTGGTTCAAGCCCATGCAAAAGTGTATTGATCATCATGGACAATATTTTAAGAAACAATAAAGCTATGTGCTATGATTAATTTTAGTTTCTTTTCTCTACTCCCGAAATATAAAAGGCATTTCTCGTAATAGGCTGCATTTTTTATATTTTGTCCTTTTAAATTTTACATTAAAATTTAAATGCAATAGATTGAGAATGTAATAAAATAATAATGACCGATGGTTAACTTCTACTCACAACACATTTGAATAATTAGTTTCATTCTCTTTCACTTTAATAGTCCCATCAGAACCAACCTTGCAAGTTAATACGAAATTTTGTTCTATAAAGGCCTCGCACTGTCCTGTATATGTTTGTAGAGGGCGCAGAGGTAGCCGATAACACCCGATTGCTTCGGTCATCTTCGGTACCTTCTGAGCCATGGTATAAATATACATACAGTGGTGGCCATAGACATAGAGGCAAGTCGGTTTCATCATAAACCTTCACAATTAATAATAATGCAGGATATAGTGATAACACCGCCACCTATTTTTTTAAAGTTTATAAATATGTCTACAATTGGAAGTTACTGAAATCACCACTAGATAGCTTAGATGTGTTAGGGGAATCCCCTTCGTAGTTAACTATGACATTTTGTGTCTGATCATAATAATAAAGCCACTTACTCAATGCAAATCTCATGAAATCAGAATAAGGTTACTGATAAGAGTATATCTGTTTAATAATTGCAAAATAACTACTAATACTCTACATAGATTTGCTTAAAATGGGGCGAGCTCGAAATTGCCTGTCGCTTGATAAGACACAGATTTTAACACTCCAGGGGTATGTCGCGACCCAAATTAGCAGGTATTGTAGGATGTTTGAAGAAAATGGTAGAAAATGCAGTAAAAGTAAAAAAAATCGAGGTTCAAAAAGAAAAACTACGCCACAAACCGATAGAAAAATCGTTTTTCTCGCGCAGATCCGTTTAAATCATCTAGAGAAATTAAAACCGAACTAGAGTTAAATATTAGTGCACGTACGATTCGCCGTAGACTGTTGGAAAACAACCATTTAAGATGTTGCCAGGAAAGTGTTGTTAGTGAGCAGTAGAAATATAAAAAGTCGACTCCGTTTTGCGAACGAATATCTAAATTGGAGTCACCCAGAGCATGTACGTGTACAAACGGAGAAGTATATTATGGAGCGATGAAACTAAAATAAATATCATGGGCTCTTACGGCAAACTATGCCCGGCGATCACCAGAATTGCTGCCAAAACATACCAAAAAACCGCTAAACATGGCGGTGGCAACCTTAAGCTTTTTCACGGTTTGGAATCGGTTCAATTTATTGGATAAAACACATTATGGACCAAAATGAGTATGTCAAACTACTCCAGAATATTATGCTACCATACGCGGAGGGAAATATGCCGTTGAAGTGGACATATCAACAAGATAATGATCCAAAGTATATTTCGCGTAAGGTGAAAAAATTTTTGAGGATGAAAAAATTAATTTATTGCCGTGGCCCTCACAATCTCCCGACCTAAATCCCATAGAAAACCTATGGAAGGATTTAAAAAGCGCGGTTGGGAGATATAAAATAAGGCTGAATTATGTGAGACAGTACCAAAAGAATGGCCCGCCATTCCGACAGCAAGATGCCAACGGCTTATATAATCCATGCCAAGGCGGTAAGAAGCTGTGATCTGTAATAAGGGGCAAGCCACTAAATATTGAAGTCCTTAAAATACAAAGACAATTATTATGAAACTTCTGTTGTGGTTCTATTTTTATGTCTAACAGTTTTTAATATTTTCGGACATTTTTTATTGGACAACACTGTTTTATTTAACAAATCTTTTGTTTTATTGTAGATCAATAGAATAAATATATCTAAGTTTTCTCACTTTTATTTTTTTCGTGAGAATTGTTGCACCCCGCAGAGTGGCTCTATTTTGATGGCCACCACTGTATATAATGCATATTATATTTGTACCGCATACGGTGTAATGGTTCCTCGCCCTTCCACGAGCATGGCTGAAGTATATAGACTGAGAAATCGGCCACTAACAATCGTTTTGAAACTTATTTCTTTTCATAAAAGTTAATTGCTTTACAAATAATAAGACGTCTCGATATAATTAGATTTCCCTCCTAAGAGTAATTTTTATAAAACCATAGTCGAAATACCAAATTTCAAATTAAACAAATAAAAAACGTTCAAGATTCGTAACATCAAAATCCGTCCGGAAACAACATAAAATTACTAGATCGTCGTTAAAAAGGCAGTGCTGTTAGGTTCGAGCCGCATCTACTTCAATTATTTTGTACCAAATCCTACGCGTTTGCTCCTTATTTTCTAGGTAAAACTCGATAAATTCTACAACTAGGAAAATTGGGGCAAATTCAAAACAAAGATCATTTTGCTTAGTAAAAAAAGAGATTCCAATTCTTTTCTTCTAATAGCGCCCCCCTCTAGCAAGTTTTAATCGCCTATCGTCGTCTCTTTGACGGTTATTGAATTTCCAAATTTCAAATCGGGGTCTTTCATTAGAGAACCTTCTGAGTATAAGGCATGTCGTTCCGTCTTAAGAGCTCCAATTTGTCTTCTTCGTCGCTGACGCACATCCTCGTCAAATCCGAAGCTACGGACTCTGTCTCGTAAATGCTATTGTGTTCCGCATCATCCTGTATGGCTCCGTTTTGATCTATCGTTAATAATAGGGAAGCGTTGGCGATCTTTAACCCCGCTGGCGGTAGGTTACAACAAATCGGTTCTAATTCTGGTATTTCAATCGATAATTCGTTCCCGTTACTGCTAAAAATAAAAAAAATAGGACAACATTAAAAAATCAATAAATTACCGCAAGTGATATACCTAGGTATACTTAAAACGGTATTCGTTATTGGCGTTACCTTTGACTTCGAGACGTACTGGATCCATTCAGTAGAATTAGGTCTGAAATTGTATCGAAAATATAATCTTTCTTTCTTTATATTCCCAAAATACTTACGTAGGCGTAAAACGAACCATAGACGGAGTTAATTTCGATTCGTTCATTGCAAACTTACGCTGTTGGTCGATAGATCTGGTCGTATCACAAGTGACGTGTGTCGATTGGACGATATTAGCGCCATCCAGTAAACTTACGTCAAATTTTAAGTTTGCTAAAATTAAACGAATTATAGTTTTGAAAAGTGTTTGTAGTTTTACCGCGTAATCTACCGAAATCTACTGGTCCTAACTGGAGGGCGATGCTAAATAAGTAATCGCCGGTCCAGAAGTTTGGGATCCTAACGAAAACTTTTCCGGTATCGGGAGGTAAGTGAAATCCCAGTTTGTGCAACAACAGCATAAAAGGTTGATGCTTCAAGATGTTTTGTTGCTCTGTCGTCCAAGGTATGAGAGGTACAGAGAGATTTAGCACTGGAAAAATTAATATATTGTTTTTTTATTAATCAACTTAAATTTTAACCTTACAAGTGTGATAGTAGATCGTGGGCTCCATTGCGTGAATAGCTTCCATGCAACAACCGTTGCTCAAAGTTAATTTCACGAAACAAGCTTCCAAAACGACTTTTTGCAGCCACAGAACGCATTTTCCTTTCCTCTCGCGAGATAAGTACTCCTTCAGAACCTTAATATCGCCATTCGCTAAATGATCGCGATTTTCTACAGCAGAAACTTTGTCGATGTGTTCAGAAGAGGGGCATTCTTCGTGTTTGGTTCTCATAAAGTCTTCATACTGATTTTGGCTTATAATGTTCTGTTCCAAAAGCTCTTTCACCACAGCGCATTCAGATCTGACCCTGTTACCGTTCTGTTGGTATTTATCCTCCTGAGTATCACTGTTAAGAGAATCAGATTTAGTTTGTTTTTAAACTGATGCCAAATGTTAAAAATGATATTTACACATTCTCTAGTGATGGACACGATACTGCAGGCGTGGCTATTTTTTCTTCTTTCTCAATTAGACTTGGTGGCGAAACTGCAGAGCGATGAGTAGCTCTGGGTGTATTTATAAACTTATGTATGACATACTCGATTAAATCAGACCAATCCTGCAACGAAATAAGAGATGATCATTAAAAGGAACAAACCAACAAATGTTTACCAATGCCTACATCACATATTTCATAATCTGTCTCCCATAGTTGTGAAAAGGTCTTAAGTATACTCGGTTGAAATAAGCTGGAGATATTCTGAAGGTCACCACCTATGTGGTGCATCATGGTGAACACGCAGTTGTTCACGAATTCCCCGTTTTCTTTGAAATTCTCCAATAGCAGGCCGTACTGTTTCATGATATCAACCGTGGCAAACCTGAAAAAGTATATTTCACACGCATTATTCGTATTCAGGAAAGTTTTTACAGGAAAATTCCGAGTTTGGAAGCTGATTAAGTAACATTTCGACCTAGTTCTTAACACTTAATACGCCAAAATAATACCCAATTTACGAATTAATCGAAAAATATCTTACTCTTTGAGATGCTCCACGATATTGGTTGCCGTGGTGCTGCCCTCTGTCTTCGAGATATTATCCAAGAACAATAGAAAAATGTGATTGGTCACTATTAGATCTTGCAGGTACTGCCTGCTTTGGATTTTAGGATTGTACTGCCTCAATAGTAAGAGGAAGAGGGGTTTCAGCTCGCTAGTAGCGCTGATTTGTTTCTGCAACTTCATTAGAGTGGATTTGTCTTCCTCGCTGACGTGAATTAGTTTCAGATAAGTTTCCACGGCTTGCAGAAACTCCCTGATGGCTGTCACGACCTGCAAAACAAATCCAGCAAAAAACGTTTACCCACGGTTTTGAAACATGTATAACATAACAACACAAAATTCTGGAGTTATATCTACGACATAATCCAAAACTGTCCAAGCTTAACACACATCTTCGATCACATGGTAATAGGCCACCACCAACAGGGGTGAACTTAATCAAGATATTGTAAAGGTACAGTGAACTCCAATCATAATGTCGTGCGTCTGACAGGATATGACATTACTTATAGACCGTGAAACGGTCGGTTACACTCATGTCAAACACACGACATTATGGTTGGAGCCGATAATACTTCAAAGATTACGTGACTCTGTTCAAAGAAATATACCGGAATTGTGGCGAATTCGACCAAGTCAACCAGTCATTACGGACTCATGGTTTTCTATTTTTAAAACCATGTTATGATCTAAAACTAGAATTAAGACATTATTGGCAATGCACGTTCCCTAATCTTTATGTGAAAATGCTATGTACTATTCGTGCAAATCGAGGCGAGGAGGAGCAATTGTATTTTCCGTATCACATCTCGTATAATAATGTTAACTTAATTTTTGCAATCGGCAAGAAATGTGATAGCAGAAATTAAATCCAGTGATTTATCACTGCTTCAAAGCTTGCTGCGGTTTCGTGTCGCTTCCCGGATGATATTTAACGAGATATTTTTTTGACAAATTGTCAGTAAATTGACAAATTTCAAAATTTTTCATACGTAAAACGATGTAGGGCGTTTAATCCTCAAGAAGAAATGGGTGCAGTGGCGAGGATATTGTGCCTCTTGTCCTTGATTGCCGAAGCCCTCACGTACAAGAATCTCCATTTCAGATCGGACCAATTAGGCGGGAGGATAGTCGGAGGACACGCGGGCAAAATAGCGGACTTCCCTTTTATGGTAAGACTGACGATAGATCTGGGCGAGGACGAAGCCGTTTGCGGCGGCAGTTACATAAAGCCCCTGTTTGTATTAACAGCCGCGCATTGTCTAGATATTAACGATTCTGACGACACTTACCCGCCGGAAGTCGGTGAAGACGTGACCCGCATCAAGTGCATCATGGGAATGGACAACGAGTGGAATATGGTGTACCAGACACGTAGATCCGTAAATCTGTATATAAATCCAACGTATTTCCGTAATGCGACCGACGTGCTTAACGATATGGGATTGATACAGCTCAAGCGACCGTTCAAATTGAGCGCGTCTGTGCAGATGATCCCAATTCCCACCGAGGATTACGATTACGGCGGCGAAAAGGTGACGCTGATGGGTTGGGGTGCCACTAAAAAGACGGACAAACCCAGCGAGGGAAGGGTCACGGTACCGCGAAAGCTGCAAGTGCTCGACACGATAGCGCACGACATGGAAGATTGCACTAACAGGACGGGTAGCGAGTCCGCTATTTGCATCGGCGAGGAAGGGAAGGTATCGTGTTCCGGAGATTCCGGGGGACCGCTGGTCTATGACGACATGGTGATCGGAGTGTGCTCGTACGGTTTCGGCTGTTCGGGCGATTTCGCCGTGTACGAGAACGTCTATAGTCATGCCGACTGGATCAACAGGACCACGGGACTCGAGAGGCAGAGTATACGCGAATCGGACGCCGTTGAAACGCCCCCCGCGAAATTATCGTTATTTTTTTGTTTCGTTGTAGTTACTGTCGTCTGTCCTTTTGCTTTAAATATAAATTAAGTTTCAATGTGTAAATGAATTTTCAATGCTCGTTTATCTTACAACAAAGGAAAAAAGAGGCAAACGTGAATTTATTTTTTCCCCAAAATAAACACTGCAGTCAGTGCAAAAAAGTGCGCACTTTCTGCAAGTGATATGGAAGTCAGCGCAAAATAAAAATGACTACTGAGAAGATAAAGTTAGCTGACAATGTTCTTTGCTCTTGTGTTTTCCTTATTCTATTGCTTTGTCACACGTGAAAAACCTGTTCTATTAAGAATAAAATAGTCAATGTGTAAGTGCGTGCCGATACATATACGTTCCCGTTCTTAGAAATGAATACTGAACCGACTAGTTCACTATCATATTTGCCTCCAAACAACGCAAACGTTTAGATTTAGGACATTTATCGGTAGTTGACCAGCAGTGTGTTCTAAATATGTACAAGCAGCTGCGAACTGATGAAGTAAATCATAGAAAAACTGCTATCATTTCTAAAATTAGCAACACCATAGGTAAATTTTGACAGTTTGAATATTGCAACTAATTTTATAACTTTCTCATTTTAGAAGTATCAACAGTGTATCGGACCGGAAAGAAGTATGATGAAACTGGCACAGTCACACCATCAAAATACAAGGAAAGACGACCTAGTATTATTGCCACATATAACGAAGCAGTTAAACAGTCTGTGCGGCAAATTGTGCATGCTTTCTTCTACAAGAACGAATTACCTACTTTGAACAAAAATTTGATTGAAATCAAGAAACGTCCAGATTTACCACAAATGTGCCGTTCTTCACTGCACAAATTCATGAAGCAAATTCATTTCAAGTACATGAAAAGAAACTGTAAAAGTGTTCTTATAGAACGAGACGACATCATTAGATGGAGACGAAAATATTTAACCCCAATTAAGGAGTTTAGAAGGGAAAGTCGACCAGTTTATTATGTGGATGAAACATGGGTGAACGAAGGTCATACAAAAGCAAAAATCTGGATAGACGATAGTATAGAAAACCAACGTCAGGCATTCATTGAAGGGATTAAGAAATCCGTCTGGAAAGGGGAAGAGGCTTATTGTTTTACATGTTGAATCTGAATATGGCTTTGTTGATGGAGGATTATTGCTTTTCGAAGGTAAGAAAATTGGAGATTATCATGAGTAGATGAGTTTGGAGACTCTTTATTGATTCGAGCAACCAAATTATTATGAAATTAAGATCTCTGTTTTATATAACTCACCAGATGCAATCGACGCAAACACGGTTTCAAGTCGGTATCCGGCATCTTACGACTTATCTCCAATTCTTCGTACAACCAAACGCCTTGGAATGTCAAATAGGAGATGATTTCGTAGGACAATACGGGACTTATATGTTCCAAGTCCAGTTCCAATTGCGTAGCGAACTTTAAGAAGTAGGTGACCAGCCAGAAGAAATGCGACGTATCAATTTGCAACTGGGCATTACTCAATAGTTGCGCATGGAGGTCCTGCACCAAATTACCGTAGCCTTTCAACAGGAAATCCACCGTAAATTCCTTTAGGATGTTGGCAATATCTTCATCTGTGGGCGTGTGGTGCATCAATCCTTTCATGGTAATTCTGCAAAATTAAAAATTGATTTTCAAAGTTGCCTATAGATTTCAATGTAATTTTCTTTACATATTAGTCTTGCTGCGTTTCACCAATTTTTTCCTGCGCAATTCTTTCTTCTCCAAAGCCGTAGTTGTTCGATTCTTTTGCATATTGTAGCGGCTCTTTTGGAACGTGTGCGGTTTCTGGTGTACCGGCTTTTGACTTGGTTGATCATCGTCGTTACTGGAAGTAGATATAGATTCTTGATTCTCGGCTTGCGTAACGTAATCACAGTTGGATACTTCGCTTTGGGAGCAACCACCACCTGATTGTGGTGTTGATGGTGTTTGATGGTCCATACTATCGTCAGACGTGTGTGGTGCGGACTGCTGAAGATTACAAAGAAAATCGTTGGTAACATATTTATCGAACTTCTACCCATAAATTTGATCATTGATTCGTTTGCTGGATAATAAATATTTTTTATTACACATTTATTTAGGTAAATATGAGCTAAAAGCCAACTAAACCTTTTTGAAGTAGTCAGAGAAGATATGTAATTGTCACGCAATTCTGTGCAACTGAAGCAATGATTTTTAGAGCTGTTTGCCGGCAAATCGACACACTTAAGGATTTGCCTGGAAAGCCCGAAAAGAAGTATTTCGTCTTCAGAATCGTCATTATCACTCAATATATTTTGATTTTCAGATGCATTTGCCATATCTTCCAAATCTCATTGCATTTCAAGTTCTCAAAAACCCTCGAGCCATGCCTAATTTGACGTATTTCTGTTATATCCAATAAATAAAAAGAAATGCAACGACACTAGAGATTTGAAATAATATCAATTTAGAAAGTACACAGCCTTGCATTAAAAGAAATTCGATGAAAATGTCGACAACCAAGTGGGAACTGCCTTTTGCAATCCATACGTCACTATTTAGTTTAATAAGTGACCACTAGATGGTACCAATAACGATGGTTCTTAAATCTGAGCCCGAATGCGGCTGGTAATAATTTTTCAAGTGGTCTGGACATGTACTAGCGCCTCGGTTGTTGGTGATATACATTAAGAGTTCAAGAAAGCAAAAAAAAAAACATTTTCGAAAACTTACTTTACAAATGCTTGATTCCGATGCGGTCATCGAAGACACGCCGCTGCTAGTGCTCTCAGTCTTTGTTAATTTACCCCTCTTCATGCTGACCAAGGCTTTGCTTCTATTCTGAACCGCCCTAACCACCTCTGTTGTGTTCGAGCTCTTGTTCCTATCGCTACTCTTGCCCCTTCCACCTCCAGTATCGCTAGAATCAGAAGTGGGATCGGATGTCATCATCGGCGAAGAATCACCACTGCCTTGACCCGGAGGAGATGTGTTACTTTCATTGTCTTCAGAGCTTTCGCTTAGCGAAGCTTCCAACCATAGATTTAGGAGTTTCTGTAGGGTACCAACGTGTTGGTCTTTGTACATTAGAGCTATGAGTTGAACCATAGTCACTCCCCAATACATCTGTGAATATAGGGCGGTTATAAGGAAACAACAAAAGCATTTTTGCACCTATTTTACCTTCTGGGAACATGACATCAGATAGATTATAATCTTATCGACACTTTGGGTGAACAGATTCCATATGATCTCATTCTGCATGCTCGCATGCGCCAGAGGACAATTAGAAATTGGCGTTTTATCCTCAGGAATGTACAGGATATTTCTGAGAAGTAACAAGCAATTATTGATGCTATCACATTGCTGCATGTCCAACTCGGAATCCGTCTCGACCACCCGTTTTATATGATCCACGACCGCTTTAGTACTTCTGCTGTCAGTGAAGGCCTCTTTACTGATGACCAATAATCGATTCAATTCAAAAATGGTGTGCCTCCCAACATCAGTTCTAGATACAGCTTCGATAGATAAAAGGCATTCCACGGGAATCGTTAGGTTTACCAGGATTTTTATGGTTGTATCTATAATTTTGGTGGCGTTGTTGATCTGTGCGTCATCCTTGACATATATTAGCAGAGGGATCAGATCGTTCTTGATGTTTTGCCCGAAACCAATCGCTCTACGAAAGGTCCTTAACGTTTGATCCTCTAATGCCAATCTTCTGAGTATCTCTTCTAAAACACCTATGGAAATTTTTTTTTAATGGAAATTCTATTGCTTTAGCGCGGTTAAAATACTTAGGCAATCGTTGCTGACGTTAAAAGTATCTCCATGTCTCACGCCTAACGAGGCGAAGGTATTTTGCGGGTTGGTGGTAACCCAAGTCATTTCGGTAAATGTGAGAAAAGCTGAAATCAGAAATTAAATAATTATTTTTGTTTTAATTCCTAAATGGTCTCTCTGGCATAAGACATTTATCCATATTGAAATCGAAAGCCTTCACGGCCGGAGTCAGAGGCTATTATTATCTCTAATATGACACGGTCCAAACCCGCGAAAAGTTTATCTTACTCCATATGTCAACTGATTCATCAAATTTGCATAAAAAAAAGTAAATAAAATTAACAATCACTAAATTATTACTGAGCTACTTTAATTATTTTTTATTGATACATAGAAAATTGTTTATCAGAAAACCTTTACATATCTCGTTATACATGTTTATTAAATATACGGCGAAAATGCAAGGCGGATTATTTTCAAAAAGATAGACGATTACAGATTGTTCAAAGAGAAAAATCCCGTAGTTCTAGGAATTGTTATAACTTCTGTATTTTATTAATTTTGATTCATATTACATTGCAATTCTTCAATATACTGATTATCATCAACTACAACGTCGTTTGTAAAACCAGTCTTGTAGATATAGCTCTCGCAACGAAACAGCCGATTTTTTTACAGCGATAATGTTACAATCATACCAACACAACTTCACATTTAGCAAACGCATAGTAATGTCAGAACTAGTGACATTTCGCCCGTGTAGGATTTCTTCAATGGGAGCGTTGCCAGTTGCATAGATCAGGTAAGTTGTCAATGCACTTGCTTGACATTTCTCATTTTGACGTTCTATTTAGTATTAATAGTTTTCATATTTTTTTAACCATAACCTATCTATATATCTCTCAACCCATATGATATGCTTTGTAATGCGTGTAATGTGATGAAAAGACGAAATGTCAAAAGTGATTTGCTTTATATTCCATTCAGAAGGGTCATCATTCCCAGAACTTTCAAGAAATGTTGTTCTTCATCAGTTTAAACATGAAGAGAATATCTCTTGGCTTACTATTTTGAAGGCCTGATACGTCTACTGCAATGTTAAAATCGATGAAATAAATAAAATCCAACTTGTTTTACTACGTGGGGATTTGGTATTTATATAAAAATAATTAAGATAAACAGGAAAATTGTTTTTTCGAAAAGCTGTCAATCCAAAAATGGGAAATGTTGAATTTTTAAACCAAGCACAAATCGTTCAATTAAAAAAGTTAAATATGGCGTTATCATTAATAAAAACATTACATAAGAATCTGGCTACAACATACCTTTAAAAAGCTTTCAAACACCGCGTAGACAATTCTGCAAGCTAGAAGATAATCTTCCAATATTTCTTAAGAGCTTCCACAATAAAACAACTCACTTCAAATTTTCTAGGTAGTAATAAAATATCTTAAATATTAACTCTACAGATTATCTGTATTAACTAACACTCGTCCTAACTGAACAACACCTTGGTTGTATCTAACAATAAGAAAGATTCGTAAAAGGCATTCAACGGAAATCGTTCGTCGTCCCACGCGACAATCGGCGGATCCACCAAACGTTTTACATTTTCAACAGGTAGTTCGTATGCTTCGGTCCATCCTCTCCCGTTGCCAACAGTAGTCTTCACGTGACATCGCAACGTGAATTGCCCACTTTACGTTAAAAGCTGTTTGAATCGCGACATGTGCGAAGCGAACGCGTGTTCGCGTTTGGCGCGCGCGCAACTCCCACGAACGCTTGCGTTACGTACATGTGGCGCGAAAATGAAGGAGAAATAACATTGAGAGAATTGATACGTTCAACCGTGAAATCTAGAGATATACAGAGTGAATTCTTGCCAGCTGCGCATAATCTCAGTAAAGAGTAAAAGAAACGGCTAGATGTTTAAATTTTTAGAACAGAATACGCATTGCTCTGCTATGCGGATGCTGGCGAATGTATGACTTGCTTCATCTTTATCTAATACATGGGAGAAATACATTCCTTGTCCGATACATTAGGCTCACTATCCACAGCACGAGTGCGTACACTCAGTATATGTTCAATCCCCGTCCATCTCGCTTATAGGATTTCAGTCAGGATCGTAATTAATTGAATTGTATTTTAGTGTAAAAATGTTTATAATATTCTTAAAGGGATTTGAAAGAAATCTTGGACTCATGATGCACTGCGCATGCACGAACCCAAAAATATGCGACGTTGTCAGATCACATATTGAAATAACAGTCAATTCACTGTAATATGTATTTATGTAGTTACCAATTATGGGATACTAATAGATTTCGTAGTTTTATACAAGAACATTTACGTGAAAATAAATATTTATATTTATAAATGTATAAAGTTGTATTAACTAACTTTTAATAATAATTTTATAAGAAAAAAAAAACAAGGACGGCCAAATTAATTCCGCCAAATAGGACTACAAGTATTAAACGAAATCTGACAACGCTGTCCATCGCTGCGCATGCGAACAGTTGGAAATGGAAGGACGATTCAGCTTTGCTATTTACTATTCAATTAAATTTTCACTGAAAAAATTTCTTCTGCGATTAACAGTGCATCAATACTAAGTATATTAGAGGTTAATAACAGAAATTTCGCCGTAAAAACCGTTAATTAACTATCACAATATTGCATCTTTTATAACATTTGGGCACATATTAGGAAATATTTAAAATCCGGTCCTGTTTTGTTTGTTTTGGACAGGTTTAAGGGCGACAACGCGTCATAAAACTCAACCATAATGCGTTTCACGTGCAATGTGCCATTATAAAAGAATTTCAGGCGTCGGAAATTACAAACAGGATGACGTCGGTGCTCAGATTATTGATCGTTCTGTATTATTGCAACTCTTCTTTAACGAAGTGCGTATGTAATTATGTATTCTGCTTACACGCGTGTAAGAATATAAATCTAATATTTGAAATAGCTCCGATCTGCATTTATATAACGGTACGAAAAAAATGCATAACATTCAGCTTATATTTGGAATAAAAGTGAATATTTTCTGATTTCATAAAATAAAAGCTTATATTTTTGGTACATTCATTAGTTTACGGAACACTTATCTATGCTTAAACAGAAAAAATATGCACCAATCAGATTAGATATTTTCTTTTTTTGATTTCTGTTGAATGATAGTTGTAACTTATTAAGGCCGCATTTACACCGATTTTATTAAGTACGTACATTTTTAAGAGAATTTTTTCCCGCAAAGCTACGGGTATTTAATCAATTGTTGTTGCATATAATCTAATTCCTACACGCATTCTGGAAGTTATGTACAAAGTCTTTAAAAAAGTGTTGATTCGGTCTCTCTTTGTTAATTAGTGTCGTCTGGATTATCAATCTTCAGTACGGCCAATCATTTAGCACTCACTATTTCTCTTACTAATGTAAGGATTCAGTGGGGTTCAAGAACTTAAAATCGTCGAACAATACAAACGAATCGCTCACAGAAAGCATCCAACCATTGCCACGGAAAAAAGAAGGCCGCAGTATTGTGTGACATCACTATGGAGAAGTATTTTGTTTTTATTATTAGAGAGAGAGTTTTAAGTGTATTTATTTATATTTTTAGTTAACTCTATCTCCTAGCCATACAAAAAAAGGACTCTACGCATGCTCAGTACGCGCACAGAATAACAGAATGGAACAATAGATATGGTTAACATATCTATTGTTTTCCGAGGGTATCGTTTCATCGACCTTCAACGCGGGCGACATGTTCTAAGGATGTATTTGAAGGAAATTTAAAATGGAGAATTTTCCAAAAAATGTGTATCTGTGATAAACGATGATAGTTGGAATAGCATGGGGCTGTAGTCTATTTTTTAAATCATTTAGAATCATTTTTGTTTCAAAATATTTTCTGCATACGTATGTACTTTTCCATAATTTTGTTATATCCCTCTCAAGAAGATCTCTCCTTCGACAATTTTCTATCCATACTAAAGCTCTGAAGTCATGTCATCCTTTTATGTAATATGTATATCTACATCTTAGATCATATATATTACATCGATACCGCGATGTTTCCCAACTATGTTTCCAAAATATAACAGACATAAAAAACGTCACCATTTCTGTCTAACAGTCTAACAACGGTTATTGATATTTTTTATCCTTACCTGACCATACGTGCGCCACGGCGGGAGAAGCGCGCGAAATTTGAATTAAATTTGACATACATCAGAGATAATACCAGCTCTGACGGATAACCTAATTTTTAAATGTCAATATAAAATAGCTCGCTCATACAGATTGATAGACAACAGTAGTTGACATTGACCACACATTGACACAACTCTAACCTAAGTCTAACGGTACTCTGTCTGTCTGTTAAATAAAATTGTGAAATGGCATACGTCCCATAATAAATCGCACGGAATCCGCATGCATTTCCGGTTCCACGAGAAGTCAGATAAGGGATTGCGACATATAATGTTCATAAGCATGAAAGTAATACCTCGAAAATCGTAGAAGTACATGTTGGAAACAGTAACGTATATAGACTGATATGGTGATAGCGGTATCCATATATATGATCTAAGATCTACATGCATTATTATATACCGTAAAGTGGGGCTACTTTGTGACATATTTTGAGGTGTTTGTGCGGTATCCTTATTTTTTTTGCGTTACAGTCTTTCAAATAACCTCATTTGGTGGCTTCATCTTTCGCCTATTTTTTGTAAAAAATTGAAATCAAAATGTTTAATACAAAATTGTATAGGTGCAAAAAAAGATGTCATAAAGTAACC
>JARFOC010000556.1:245388-256433 GCA_031763485.1 Osmoderma eremita
CCATGTTATGTCGCGAGATACCTTAAAGTCATTTTAATAGTCGTAATTACGTTCCCAGATACTTATTGTGCTAGTTGCATAGTTACTTCTCGTCTCAGTCTCCAATATTTTTTCTACTGCCCATGGTTTCAGCTCTGTTCTTATATTTTTTCATTATAGCCAGCTTCGATTTTACCAATGCTGTCCGTCTCGGTGCTTGCGTCTCTATTCGTTTTAACATCTTTTATTGGCGTCATTCTTCTTTTGGTCACCAATATAAGATCTATTTGGTTTCCATCACATTTGCCTGATATCTTCCACGTAATCTTCTCTTCTCTCTTGTGTTGAAACTTTGTTGTCGCTATTTCTTAACCATTTCTCTGTGCTAAATTACATAATCTCTTTCATTGTCATTAGTTCTATCATGTACCTCTTCAGTTAACTAGTTCATAATTATTTATGTGAATAATTATAACGATTTTTCGTTGCGTCAGCGGAGAGTGGAAACTGAGAAGACAACCCAGAGCACCCTTGCCTGTCTGATGGAGACTCTCGTCTTTAGTCGTCTCATTTGTACGCACCGCTACAGTAATGCTTTCGCGCTGTAGACGCTCCTAAGCAAAATATTCTTCATGACATTTTTAATATAAACAGTAAAGCAACAATAATCAAAGACATTGTTGAAATACTTTCAATTATTGTTGATAGTAGTCAGAGCCACTTAAATGATTCTGATTTGGATTCCAATTCAGTCAGATAACGAAAATATTGATACTTCTACAGCTACATTTAATGTCGAATTATCAATGAAGCAGAAACTGTATGACCTTACCAAACAAAAAATAGAATGTCAAAACGTATCAGTTCGACAAGCAAAATACACGAAAGATTGGACATAAAAAGTAAAAAAGAATTAGGGTACTTCCGCCAAGAAAAAGTACAAGGGGGAAGTTGTATATTCAAATAGTATTTGATTATTTAATGACCATTCGTCCAACAAGTGTTGAATCAGAAAGGGTATTAGATTAAGAGATGAGACTTTAAATCATTTAAGTTTCTTGAGAAGTTATTTTTTAATGGATAGTAATCAATAAAATGATATTAGGTAGTACCTACCTAATAGGTACTATATATTATTTCTGTTACATTTTTATTTTTCTGTATTATTTTATTTTTGTTTCTAAAAGTTTTATTATAGTTTGTTTAGAATAACACTTAAATGTTTATATTCTATATCTTTGAAATAAAAAATGTGAAATGGAAATCAAAATGACATATTTTTTATCATCTAAATTTTATTTTTCATAAAAAGATTCCGGTAATTTACCGAATTACCTGTAAATGAAAAAATCGGTAAATTTACAATCACTAATAGATATAATACCCGCCTCACACGAATTTAAAGCCCCAATTCTTATCGGTCACTTTCTGAGAGCACTGCATTTTATTGCGAGCACACTAGGTATATTACGAATAAATAATTCGTCGATTTGCTCTCACCGATAAAACCCCATTACTTTATCGGCGGATCCAGATTAAATCCAGATTTTAATAAATCGTTCCGTGGGGACTATACGCTACTCCAGGCCGCCAACCCCTCGTCCTGCCTCCGGTTTTAATATTATCGCCTCGCTAATGAATACATTTGAAGTTGATCGTTTCATTATAACATTTTTAACGGGGGCTCGTCTTTTCCCCATTTATCCATTCTTCTCCCTTTCGCTCTCCGCCCGCGCAAACACGTGGAAGTGAGCGTCTGTTCGTTGCGCCCCCATTGGGCGAAAATATAAACGGAATCCTCCGGATTGCCAATCCGTTTTCGAAAATCAATTAAAATATAATTTAATGGATGTTAGAACATAATTGATAGGATCGTTGATTGGTTCATTGTATTGTCTGGAATGAAGCGGTGAAAATAGGGAAAAAATCTATTCAAATCTGGAAATATGGATTTCTCGTTTTATTATAAACATTTAGGAGAGTTTTTTAGTCCACCGCCAGTTATCAGTTAAAGTTTGGCGAAACAAGATGCGCAATTTATTATAAGAAAAAATAACAACTGGTTTTATGATGAAGTTGCCTTATTGTTTCTTCTTCCCAGGGAATTTGGCAAGAAGCAAAAATTCGGAGATACCTTGAGTTTAAAAAAACGTTCATTCCTAGTAATTCTATGGTTGCGATTACTGTACAATATGCGACTACTGTACAATATGTTCAAGGAATTATACGAGGTTTGTCCGGTAAGTTCGTATAAATAATTCCTAGAAACGCCTGAGGACGAAGAAGAGGCACGCTAAACCGGTATATCTATTTACGGCCATCCCAACGACAGTGTAGACTGACCAACCGATTGTACGAGTTACTAGTGTTGTTGCGCGGGTGTCTTTCACGTGTTCTCGGCATGGAGCTTTCTCTTATTGAGGAGCAGCGAATAAACATAGAATTTCTCGCTAAACTAGGAAAGAACGGCCGCGAAATTTCTGCGGCTTTGAGCCAACTTTACGGAGACGATGTTTTGAAAGAACCAACTGTCAACAAATAGTTGAAAAAGTTTCGCGAGGGCCGAGCAGATTCCAAAGACGACCCTCGACCAGGACGCTTTTCCACTACTGTCTTTGATGCAAATGTGGAAAGAAGTTGTGTGCCAAGAAACACAATCGTTCATCAAATCTTAACAGAAAAATTAGAAATGAAGGAGTTGTGTGCCAAAATCATTACAAAGCTTTTGTCTCCAGTACAAGACAGGGTCATCACCGAAGATGAGTCTTGGTTTTACGAATTTGATATCGAATTCAGATCCTAAAGCAAGGAATGGGAACAATATGGGGAGCCAAGGACGAAAAAGTCAAGGAAATCAACGTCGAATGTCAAGGCGATGCTCATTGTTCTTTTCGATTCCCAGGGAATCATCCGCCGAGAATTCGTCCCTCCGGGCCAGATTGTTAATGGAAGCTTTTGCGTTGATATACTCAAACGCGTTTAAGCCCGTGTGGATCGTGTTCGATCGAATTTGGCCCAAGGGAGGCGGTGGATCCTTCATCACAACAATGCCCCTGCACACACTTCGCTAGCTGTGCGTGAGTTTCTGGCCTCAAGGTCGATTACCACGACGGAACACCTCCCTTATTCACCGGATTTGGCATCGTGTGACTTTTTCCTATTTCCTAAATGCAAGATGGTGCTTCGGGGGCGGCATTTAGGTGAAGTGGAAGCCATCAAAGTTGAAACCACAAGGCAACTGAATAATCTCAAAACAGAGAACTTCCAGGAAGCTTTTCGGCTGTGGAAACAGAGATGGCACAAGTGTATTGTGTCTCAGGGAGAGTATTTTGAAGGGGATAAAATTGAATTACCTGATTAAATGTAAAATAAATTTTTGGTATCGCTTTTATACGAACTTACCGGACAAACCTCGTATACAGACAGGAAGGAGCTAATCAGGTAATAGGAAATCAAGATTTAAGTACAGGGAGAGCAACAAATCCCGTCAATTTAGTAATTGTTTGTTTTGAGGTTGATTTTGCAGTATCGGTGGCAATAAAATGCAATCAGCTGCCTGCATATCACCTTACACATGATGTACATGCCATATCATCTATAGTACTGTTTATTAATATTTCGGTTTACTAGAAGCCCCTTATGATTGTGAGCGAATCGGTTAATATGACACGATCCAAACTGACTGTGGCCGTGGTAGCCTTTGTTTTATTCACAATGTGGTCAAAGGTTATTTTTTGATCAATACAGAGCTCAGAAAAGATTTATGGAAGTTATTGCTTCATTGTATTATTTAAAATTTAAATAGGATATTTTTCCAATTAGAAAATGAATAGCTTTTCACCAGTCTATAACCGCCCATTCTGCTTACGTGTTTGTTCCAGCATTTTCTTTGTTTTCGTATCCATTTTCCCACATCCTGCATTCCGCTTTGTTGCCGTAGGTTTTCGCTCCGGATTCTGTCAAGCGGTGTTTTCCCATTTATGCTCCTTACTATTTTCATCTCCACTGATCGCATCATTTGCTGTGTCTTGGACGTATCTGGTTTTGTTTCCGCAGCGTATGTCATTATGTCATTTCTCGTTGCTCGTCCAAAATAAAATCATTTATATTCGTGCAGTAAATTTTGTTATATTAGGTTAGTCGCAGTGATTTAATGCATTCCGAAGGATATTTCACAGTTTAACTCTCTTGCTTTAAATAAATTTAGTAAATTGCTATTATTTTCTTATTCTACATGTTTAATAGTTTTTTTAAGCTTTCCAAAAACTCTTTACATCTGGAAATATTTATTCGACCGTGTTTTCCTAGGTGATTTCCCAATTGAATTAAATTACAAATTTATAAGAAATTCAACTCGACTTCGCCTGTTTTGATACAATCTGTATATATTTTCTTTTAACGTGTAACATAAGTGATGTCAGGCGCATATTAAATTAACGTATGTACATAATGACGTCGGATTTGAAAATGTATCTACCTCTTAGATACATAATCTCTTTCAAATTTCTATAATCATCATCAGCCCTCTGTTTGCTCTCAAGTTCGTTTTCTCGCGAAAGATACTTACAACTAGAAACGATTTTACCGAACACGTCAGCTTTTTCAATCGCGTGCATACACAAGCAAACGCATACCTACACAAACGCCACATGGGGGCGATGTTTTATGTATGAGCTATCGTCGTTCAGCCGTTTTGTCCCATTATGCGGGGCTCCTTCAAAGTAAGTAAAACTAGGCGGCTGCGACACCTACAAGGGAACGAAGTTTTTATTAATTCTAGAATGTCGCATATTTATAGTTAATTAAAGTTGAGGGAACGCATTTGTCTGCTTGTTTATGGAGATGATGGCTGCGAATGAGCCGCTGAAACATCTTAAAATCAATTAGTGGGATATATTTCGCTTTTCATAGGTAATAGTAATTACATTTATATAAAGAGTGAAACTCTTATGAAGACAAATGTCAGAGATAAGAGATTGGATTGTCTTTTTGCTACCAATTACACCATGTAGCTGGGCAGAAACACAGCAAGAAGATGATGAGGAAATCAACGCAATATTTAGCAGCTGATACACTGTCGCTTGGCAGAACGCAGATTAGGACAATGGCGTGTCTACTTATTGGACATTAGGGTTTGACAGTTTTATCACAAATTTGTCACATTTGAAAATAGGTTTTTAAATCAAGAAGACCGGTTTAAAAGAAACTTCATAAAGTCTTGGGACCGATTCGTCTAGCAGCTGAAGGCTTAGGGCGACGAGATGCCAATTTATTAACAAGCGAAGGTATATTTGAATTTCTATTAAATGAACTAAAAAATTGAAATAAGTTTTAAATTATTATATGCTCTAGATGAACGAATTCAAGAAAGAAGACAAGTAGAATTAGCAACTCTTTTGCTGTATTTGCAAAATCCACAAAACATTTCCAGTTCAGCAAAGAAATCTAGTGTACTTTGTTTAGCTTCCAAAACCGAAATTATTAAGTTATCTGGAGAGATATTGTCTAGATTATTTCCAAATTCTTATGTGGAAACCGATTCTGATGAAGAGCAAATCGAAGAAACTACTCATCATAGTAATACCTTTTTAAAAGTCATGGAAAAATCAATGCATAAGCTTCTTAAAGACCCTGAAGAAAAACTTACAAATCCAAAGACACTGAAGGCCGAATTTTCATTATTTGAGGCAACGAATAAGAGAACCAAAAAATTAGATTTGTTATTTGACGCCCTGAAAACTATAAAACCAAGCTCGGTAACTAGTGAACGAGTATTTTCAATTTCAGGCAATATTGTGTCCAAAATAAGAACAAGACTTAGCTACCGTTCAGTGAATATTTCTATTAATTATATATTTCCTTATGAGGAATTAAAATTAGTAAAATAAAATGAATATTATTTGAAATTTGAAATTTTTGTTTGATTTTTCGTTATTTTGTGTAAGTAATGTGTAATCCATAATTTTTTTTATATTTTGACTTTGATATTGATTTCGTTTTTTATTTTATATAAATTAAATAAAATATTTTTCCCTATTATATTTTTTTTGGCAAAAATTCGAATACCGGTTTTTCAAAAAGTAGGTTTTTGTATAAACCCTACTGGACGTAGCAACCTAAGGAAACACCTACACAGAATGGGAGAATATAGAGAGGAACCTCTGTGTAGATTATGTAATGAAGAAGAGGAAATAACCTGCCACATTATTTTTGACTGCGATGCATTAAACCACCGGATAAATCCTCTATTTGGGGCAATAGACGCACTATGGAGCATACCGGAAAGGGATTTGACGCACACACTACTAAACTTTGTCAGGGGGTAGATCTGTTCGAATAATCAGGAAACAACTGAATGCAGAGTAATGCAATAGGCCTCAAGGCCACGGTGTTAAGGGATATGCAAGACCTGTCTCTGCATTAGGGACCAATCAAATCAAATCAAAAGTAACGGAGCTCTCGTTTGTCTATCCGAAGTTGTACATAAATTCCTATTGCCAAACTTCCAAACGGTATATACAATTAACGATACAAACGCGCTTTGAGAGTTAAGGAAGGGCAATAAAAACTAACGCCATGAAGCATTTCGACAAGTTACCTTAACTTGAAATTCTTCGGTAAAAGGAGAACAAGAAACTACAAAAAAAGACACAAACAAAGACAAGAAACTATCGAAAATGAGCTTGAATTCTTTTCAATCTTTAAGCGAACAAAAGTTACGGAAGATAATTAGCATTTTTATTCTCGATTTCAACTGACAATGAGTTTCAACTTTGGGTTCTTTCACGAACAGCTGTAAAGTTAACAGAAAATAGAAATTCCCAATTTATAACTCTTCAAGCATGAATTGGAGATGTTTTGCTTTTTAGAATTGTATTTGTAATTGTCGAAAACGGAATAAATGATGGAGGCTTTAATTTTTAATTGTTGTTAAGATTCGGCTTTATGTAATTTTATGATTACTTATTTATCTCGAAAAGAAAGCAATACTTATTTTAAGCAACATACAAAGGAAATTTTTCGTTTCTATAAAAAAAAATTATTACTTTTGCCACGTGCCGGTAGAAAGTATAAAATTTTTAAAACTCGATTTTTCCTTTCGTCACCAGTCCTTCATAGCACAATTAATTAGATATAATTAAACACAATACATGGCATCGGCCGAAAACGCCTTCGAGCGTCAACGGCAACGGAGCGGCGTTTATTTCTGGTCGTCGCATTAGAAGGGGAGACGGAAAGCGCGGGGGTGGGGCGCATTGATTGGACGAACGCGGGCCAGTCAAGCGAGAGGAATTACGTTTAAAACTCTGGTTTACCCTCCCGTACCGACGGACGGAGTCTTTACATCATTGGACGGGATGCAGGAATAACTGGTTTGTCTCCCTCTTTATCTCGTGAGGCAGCGTTTCGCGGACTCCGTGAAAAACAAGAGTCCGGGACGCTACAATGCGTTCTGTTTTGTTTCAGAGTTCTGGTGTATTCTTCCGTTTTGCTATTTTTCCTCTTTTCTTGTTTTAATTTTTGCTAATGGAAGGTGTTACTATCTAATGATGGCGGAATTGTAACTTGACTGGTTTCTATTAAATAAACAATTTTTTCGCATTTTGATGCTTTGAAATGTATACTAAAAATGATGATAATGAAGATAATTCATGGCGTTATGAAAATGTATGTGTATTCTATAGAAAAAATAAATTCATATTGACAATAACGCTACTATAGATGGTCTCAACCTCCAAATGCAGTATCGAATATAATAGCAACTGTGTATCTCTTACTACCCTTAGTTGCTGATTCCGATTGCTATGTTGCAACTTATTAACATATAACGGCGTAGGCAAAATACCTATCTATCTGTCCATTAGCATCAACTGCTGTCAATTGTCATCGTCGCAGTTTAAAAATATTTTTAGTTAAATTCTACGTGAATTTGATTATACAGGTTGATTCATTTTCGACCCTTATTTAATTTTAAATTTAGCAACTTTGCCAAATTTAAACATACCCTCTATCTCCAATAATAAGCGAGATCCCCATGGTGATGGTCGAAAATGAATCAGCCTGTATATAGTTGTACAAATCATTCTTTTCAGAACGCTTCCATCTTTTTCGAACGCGCACAGGGTAATATGGATATATTTTTTTGATTTTTAGTAATTGTATAACCTATACATTTAATTACAGTTTTCGCTGTATTAATGGAGCCTGTAGGGAGAAAACGGCGTAAGGGAGAAAAATTTAGCCTGAAGGAGAAGTGTATGATTCCAAATGTTATAAATTATTTTAATAAATCTATGAATGTGACTGCTGCCGTTCAAGAAGCAAGTAAAGCTTTGGATTGCTCAGAGTGAACAATATATAATATAAAACAGGAGCAACAGGTTTATTATCATGTCTAAATGAAACAAAAAAAGGAAAGGCATACAACTAAATGACTGATTACAATCATATGATGAGAACACGCAAGCACTTATTCGATGTAAAGTGCATAGTTTTCTTACAGAATATGCGACCTACATTAAACGCAATTATTGCTACTGTCAATGCTGATGATGATCTCCCTAACTTCAGTCGAGTAACTTTACATAGATTGATACACGATATGGGTTTAGAATTTCAAAAAGTAGGACGAAAAAATATCTCATCGATCGAGATGACATTATTTAGCGAAAGTACAAATACTTGCGAGACATCAAGGAATTTAGAGAAGAAGGTACAATTTAGTTCTTGCTATTTGACATGTCTGTAACTTTATATTATTTCAGGTCCAACTATAATATGGCATTATCAATATGATAACGAAAGGATAACGTAATATTACACTTTGCACACGAAACAAGAGCACATTTATCAACATGGAGGTAAATTTTATTTTGATAACACCAACGATTTATCATATCAAGGTTTTTCTGAAGTAAAGCACAGTCAGATATAGTAGATATTCTTGCGATATTCTAGCGATCATCCTGAGCTTCACTGATTAACTGAGTACGTTCAAATAAATTAGCTACGGTGGAACGGCCAGATACGAAGCCATACTGTGCGGCTTAATCATGAAAGAGAGTTGGCTGTGTAGAACACTTTCAAATACCTAATCTATGACGAGACGATTGAAATCAGGCGTATTGACTGCCTGCAGCCATTTTCAGCAGTTTCTTTTGTCTGTTTTAGCAAGACCTAGAATTTCTTTTTACAATAAAGATATTCAATATAAAATTATGTTGTTCTTATTTTAGGCGGCTATAACTACATAAAAGTGCAACTTCAGTGACGAGTTGTGAGATTATAATCTTAGGTTATGTCATGATCTCCTGACACTTGCACAGATGCCGTGTTGAAAAGAAGCTCCCCTACACCAACTGTATATTGCACTGACACAAAAAGCAGAAACAAGAAATCGCCGAAAGGAAGTACTTGCGCATTTTACTGAAAAATCCATACCGTTTTTGTTTTCAGGAATAAAGACAGCGAAAGCGAGGGGAGCGAGGAGGTTGCCATGGAAATTTGCATGCGTCCAATAAAACGGTGTGCTGCGAAGAAGAATCCCTCTTCTATCTGTATCCTCGAGAATAATTTACGTATCTCCGTGCGTCTCTCTCGCGGCCCCTTAAACAGAGTAGCGTTGCCGGCTTCTTTTGTCGTTTTCTTCGTCTCTAGCCGGATACGTCAGCGAGCGTCAGTATGTCGAGAGAAAAGTTCGCGTACTCGCTAATTTCCGACACGTTCTAGGGACTTTCGTCGCGCCCGGACACGTGTCATATTTTAATTGGTTAAATTGCTCGAATCGCTCACCGTTGGATGTATGTTTACGCGATTAATTGGCAAATAAAATTGCGTTCGATATCGGCACGTGTTAGCGCGAAGTTCTAAGCTACTTGGCAATTAAAATTAATTGTTTTGTAGCATCAAAATCGCTGTTTTGTAAATATGTATGTTAGGATAGTCATTTATTGTAATTGGTATATGAACGATTTTTCAAAAAAAAAAGATCTTTTTGGTTTTGTATAAATCATTTTTCAAAAATTAGGTAATAGCCAGAAATCAAACAAAAATTAAAGTCATACGATGCATAACACAATTGTATTAAGAAGAAAACAATTTTTACCGGTGTTCTAGAATGGCGTAATTAGGGGCAAGACTTCCTTTGTTGTGTCTGCTAATGACATGACGTCAGCTTGGAAACATGCAAAAGTAATTATGATTAGGAAGAGAATTGATAACCCTAGCTTCCCGCAAAATTACGATGCCATTAGTCTGCTTTCGTGTATCAGCAAGGTGTTTGAGCATATCATTCATTCCAGATTGGAGCTGGAAGCGACAGACCGTAACCTTTTCCAGCAGGAGCAGCATGGTTTTCGTCATGGCCATTGTACCACCAGTCAGCTGCACAGGATCACAGGCAATCGCAAAAGCATCACTGGGGCGCTATTTTTGGACGTCGCTAAAGCGCTTAAGAGAGTCTGGCACATGGGCCTTCTATACAAGCTACTTCGCTCTCAAATTCCAACGTCATTGGTAACCATGCTATCGTCCTTCCCGAAAAACAGGACCTTCCACGTTTATAACAGAAGCTCGAAATCCAAGACAAGACATCAGAGCAGGAGTCCCGCAAGGTTCAGTGTTGGCTCCCCTATTGTACAATCTATACTTAAGCGATATGCCCACCAGCCCTAACACCCAGTTGGCTCTATACTCGGACGATACTTTGGTCTTTTGTCGCTCTCGTGCCACCTGGTTGGCAGCCAGGAAGCTTCAGGAAGCGGCTGATAGACTGGAGGAATGGTTCATCAAGTGGAGAATCGAGATCAATCCTAAAAAGCGTTGCTATCCTATTTAATAGAAAATGCAATGGGGAGAATCCGCCTAACATCAGGTTATTCAATATTGATGTTCCTTGGAGCCTGAAGTCTAAATACTTTGGTGTCACCGTGGATTCCAAGTTAATTTGGAGGGATCACGTCAACTACGTCGCTCAACGATCGAACGTACCGTTATGCCAATTATATCCTTTTCTAAATGGAAAAAGTAAATTAAATCTAAATTTAAAGTTACTACTTTTTAAAGTG